>JADBJO010000253.1:575000-577500 GCA_016801955.1 Conus betulinus | reverse complement strand
AGAATGATGTACGTGGGAAGCTGTTTAGTTGATAATGAGTACACACACGCACACATATACATATATGTGTTTGTGTGTGTGTGTGTGTTTGTGTGTGTGTGTGTGTGTGTGTGTGTGTGTGTGTGTGTGTGTGTGTGTGTGTGTGTGTGTGTGTGTGTGTGTGTGTGTGTGTGTGTGTGTGTGTGTGTTTGTGTGTGTGCGTGTGTGAGTGACTAGTGAGCATTTCCTGTTTAATTATGTTTTTTTTATGCACCCCTTCACAAGGGACCTCACACACACACACACACACACACACACACACACACACACACACACACACACACACACACACACACACACACACACGCATTCGCTCTACCAACGCGTACAGATTAACGGGATGTCATGTCTGTATAATTCATTTTCTCCGAGGCCACAGTCCACAAACCATTGTTTTTGGTGATCCCTGTGCGCGCGCGCGCGCGTGCGTATATGTGTGTGTGTGTGTGTGTGTGTGTGTGTGTGTGTGTGTGTGTGTGTGTGTGTGTGTGTGTGTGTGTGTGTGTGTGTGTGTGTGCGTGCAGGTCTGTGTGTATGTGTGTATTGTGGTGTGGTGTGGTGTGGTGTGATGTGTGTTTGTGTGTGTGTGTGTGTGTGTGTGTGTGTGTGTGTGTGTGTGTGTGTGTGTGTGTGTGTGTATGTGTGTGTGTGTGTGTGTGTGTGTGTGTGTGTGTGTGTGTGTGTGTGCGAGCGCGCATGCGCGCGCGCGTTTGTGTGTGCGTGTATGTGTGTGTGTGTGTGTGTGTGAGTGTGTGTGTGTGTGTGTGTGTGTGTGTGTGTGTGTGTGTGTGTGTGTGTGTGTGTGTGTGTGTGTGTGTGTGTGTGTGTGCGTGCGTGTGTGTGTGTGTGTGCGTGCTTGCGTACATGCATGCGTGCGTGTGAGTGAGTGAGTGAGTGTGTGTGTGAGTTAGTGAGTGAGTGAGTGTGTGTGTGTGTGTGTGTGTGCGTGCGTGCGTGCGTGCGTGCGTGCGTGCGTGCGTGTTTCTGTGTCAGTATGTCTATGTGAGCGAGAATGACAGCGTGCATACACAGTTGAAAACGATGGGGCTCCCCCACGCAATAGTCCCCATGTAGAATGAGGAGGCCTATATTTTGTTAATGCACTTCACACAAGGTGGTGCGTACAGTGGAGGTACATTCATATTTTATACAAGAACCCGCGTGTGTTGCGTGTAGCAGGCTTGTGCGTAGGTGAAGAACAAAACACAGACCAACTTCAGCCCCGATCGATGGATAGGTGGGGGGGGGGGGGGGGGGGGGGGGGGGGGGGGAGGTGGGGGGGGATGTGAGCTAGAGAGAGAGAGAGGGGTGGTGGTGGTGGGGCCTGGGGAGGAGGAGAGAGGACCGGGGGCGGAGGATTGTATGACAGCGTGCATCCTGAGAGTGAGGCGTGAGCTGCGTGTTTCTGTGTCAGTCTGTCTATGTGAGCGAGAGAGGGTGAGGGGGAGCGTGCATACAGAGTTGAAAACGATGGGGAGGGAGGAGAGAGAGGAGGATCCCCACGCAATAGTCCCATGAGGAGAGAGATGAGGAGAAGAGAAACATATTTTGTTAAGAGCACTTCACACAACGGTGGTGGAAAGAGGAGTCGAAGAATAACGAGGGAGAAACAGAGAGAGGTGAGAGGAGACCCGGGAGCAGGGTGGGGGATGGTGAGGATTCAGATTTTATACAGGAACCCGCGTGTTTGCGCTGGAGAGAGAGAGAGTGAGTAGAGCGAGAGAGGAGAGAGAGAGGGAGATGAAGAGAGAGAGAGGGGGGAGGATGAGAGAGAGAGAAGAGAGAGAAGGGTGGGGCGGACTAGAGAGGAGGAGTGACAGAAGAACGGCGAGGAGAGAGAGAGGGAGAGGAGAGAGAAGGAAGAGAGGAGAGAGAAGAGCACAGAGACAGAGATAGAGAGAGGAGAGAGAGGAGAGGACGGAGAGAGATAAAAAAAAAAAAAACGGGAGAGGACCACGAGGACGAGAGAGAGAGAGAGAGAGGAGAAGACGAGACAGAAGAGGAGAGGACGAAACGAGACGGAACGATGTGAGGAGGAGAGAGAGAGAAGAGAGACAGGTGGAGAGAGATGAAGGAGAGAGAGGAGAGAGAACGAGAGAAAAGATGAGAGAGGCGGAGAAGAGGACAGGAAGAGAGAGAGAGAGAGAGGGAGAGAGGAGGAATAAAAAAAAAAAAACACAGAGAGAGAGAGAGAACCTCTGGACGAAGCACACACCACGCACCAGAGAGAGATGAGAGAGAGAGACGAGAGAGAGAGAGAAGAGAGAGAGAGAGAGAGACGCGTTACAAGACCAGTTGTCGCGTCTGCACGACAGAAGACAGACAGCCGTGTAAAACCAACAGCCGAGACAGGTGGAATCGATTCAAGAAAGGTGGCCAACCGCACTATGTCATTCATTATTCACCTGACCTTGGGCGACACAGCGAATCACACTCCCCCACCCTTCCCTTCCTACCCACC
>JADBJO010000253.1:560000-567500 GCA_016801955.1 Conus betulinus | reverse complement strand
ACACTATCAGACTCTCGCTCACGGAACGTTGACACACAAGCAGTAGAACAAAACAACAGAATTTCCCTTTTCAATTAATAACGAAACTTTTGCATTAACTACATAAAAATTATTTCTACTATGGTTTCACATAGTTAAACGCATGAATTCAACACATTTACAAATCCTTATGCACTAAAAACAACCAAAACTTTGTATTTCAAGTTAGGCATTAACAAAGCCATCGCTGTTTTTGCAGTTAAAATTCCCTGTTTTTCACAGATTTCTGTCAGATTTCTTTCCCGGTTTCAGTCTCAGCAAGCCTCAAAATCTTTACAATCTTCGCAACCTCATGTCGACTTAAAACTTTTTTTGAAAAAAAAAAATAAAAAAAATAAAAAAAAAAAGAAAGAAAGAAAGAAAAAAGAAAAGTTAGAAAAAAAACCGAAGGGAAAAAAAACAACTAAGTAAAAAAAAAAAAAAAAAAAAAAAAAAAAAAAACAAAACAAAAAAAAAAAAAAAAAAAAAAAAAAAAAAACCCAAAACCCCACCCAAAACTAAAACAAAATAATACAAAAACCCTGTGCCTATGCTCCTCTCGAGAACGAAAAAAAGCAGACAATTCGTCCCTACTCTATGTAGGGGGAATGTTCCTCAAGATTTGCTGAGGTTGTCACAAGCCAGTCGTGTCCTTTACGTGTACTTGTGACGCCTCCGGTGTCATTTAATTCAAAAAGGAGACAGAGAGAGAGAGAGAGAGAGAGAGAGAGGGGGGGGGGAGAGAGAGAGAGAGAGAGAGAGAGGGGGGGGGGGGGGGGGGGGCAGGCTTTGAGGCATGTGCCCTCGCCAACGCCTCTCCATAGGACGCGGTTGACTGATTCAACTGCCCATCCTACAGGTGATAAACCAATCACGCTGTGTCCTTTGCTCACAACACGACATGCACACATGCTGCACGGTTTCCGTGACTAGGTGAGCCAAGAGCACAAAGTTGTTTCAACCTGTTTCTTTTCTTTTGGAAAGGTTGCACGAATGATCTATAAACAACAACTAGGCACTTCGGGCGCGCGCGCGCACGCACGCACACACACGCGCGCGCACACACACACGCACGCATGCACGCACGCACGCACACACACACACACACACACACACACACACACACACACACACAAAGCCGTGTACCATCCCACTGAGGAGCATTACATTTGTGGCACAAAGCCACGTTTGCAACAAAAAGTGATCTGTATTAAATGGGACAAAAAAAAAAACCGCAAAACAGCAACTAAATACAGCGCAAGAGAGAGAGAGAGAGAGAGAGAGAGAGAGAGAGAGAGAGAGAGAGAGAGAGAGAGGTATCTACTCGCACCTCCGTCCCGTTTTAGGTATTTGACCCACAAATCGGGTAATCATCATCATCGTCATTATTATTATTATTACTATTATTATTATTATTGTTGTTGTTATTACTATTATTATTATTATCCTTATTATTATCATCATTATTATGATCATCATCAAAATCTCCACTGTCATTATCATTATTATTCAGAAGACTTATATAGCAATTATTACAATCCACGCTCTCGTTTAGACGACTGCATGGCTGACTACTTGGGAACAGCCAACTAAATAGCTGCTTGTTAGCGCTTCATTCAGTCGTGTCCCACGTCATTCAGGCTGTCAGTTGATCAGTGTTACATTCGGGTGGAGGGATGGGTTGGGATGGGGTATGGGGATGAAAAGAGCTTAGACCGAAAGATCTGTACTGAAGACAACAGAAACAGCGACAACAGAAGCGTGGCCAGAAAGATGACACTATGTTGGGCACCGAAGATCAGAGAGGGCGGAACAATGAGGTCCCTCCCCATCAGTGGCCTGTTGGAACAATTCACAGTAGGCCTACACATGGCGCCCAAATCAAACGACCAGTCCGAAGACTTTACTATTTAGAATACTGTTGGGAGAAAGGATGGCGGTGCAGAACCAGGACAAAATGTTCTCCGCAATGTCGAGTGCGTGCAGACAACATGGACCTTGTTGGCATTTAAGATAAAGTGATTTCAAACGGACAGAAGCTGGATAAACCTTGAAGATAAAGAAGTCGTTAACCAAACTGGCGCCAAGCGTCACTGGGGTGAACAGTTTTCTTAGTATGCAAACACTGAGAGAAGAGAGAGTATGTGTTTTTGCCTGGCGCAAATCGCTTTTCTCGGGGTGTCGTTTCCTTGTGCAGGTCAATGATCTCGTTGGGACGCAGCAGTCCCTTCACGCCCCAAGAGAACTGTTCAACTGGCTGAGGTGCCCTCTCAGGTAGCCGCGTATGCCAGCTTGTTGTCAGGTTGTTCAGGGTGGTCGCCCCATTGACTGAACGATGCCTTAGTCCGCGCGCCAACCACCACGTGTTTACTTTCAACTTGACAGTTTGACACTTGGGATCCTCTTCAGAGGACACGTAAGACTTCATGTGGCGAAAGCTTGGCCGTGTCCGGAGTTTTGCTGTCTTTGATTGTCCGTGGGACAGCAACAACCGAGGTTGCGGGATGCACACGACAGTTGCTTGACGGTGGCATCTTTCGTCGATGGGCTCTGCTGTCATGAAATATGGGCTGGTACACCCGTGGGGACGCTTCCGTAGAGGTTCTGTCGTGTCATATCCGGTCGCCTTAACGCAATGGCATCTGCCAGAGAGCAGTCATGTCTCTTCACGTCTTAATAGAATGCCCTTTGCGTGCCTGCACCCTGTTTGAACACAGCGCAGGCTTCCAGGATTGCTCCCCAGCTGGTTGGTAGTTGTGTGTGTGTGTGGATTTTACGTGTGTGCAATGCTTTGTATTTGCAGTTATACTGCGTTCAACACACGGACCTCTGTTTATTGAGTCTCATTCGAAGGAAAGATATGCTTTCACCGAAATGGATCCAGAAAAAAAGGACCTCAAAGATAAAATCTCCACACAACCATCCACGAATAACATGGTGAGCTCAAAAATTGACGTACTGTACAAAAAAGGTGCGAAACGAAAGCACACAAATACGGCGGAGATTCGAAAAAAGTTAATGCCCGCTCTAAATAGCACAGGAAGTGTCTACCTGGTATGATACGTGGAGCTCCCTATATGGACAAAGAAAAATTAATCCCATCTACCCACAAAAGAGAGTGGAGTTTTGTGTGTATGACCGTTTTTTAATCCCACCATTAAGGTAGCCATACTCCATCTTTGGGGAAGGTGCATGCTATGTGTACGTGTCATCCATACTAACGGCCAAACTGGGCTTCTCTTTCGAAAGTTGGTGATGGGATTTTACGTGTGTGCAAGATGTTATGCATGCGTTCACACACGGAACCTCGGTTTATAGTCTCATTCGAAGGACTGTCTGGGAAATGGAGTCAGAACTAATGTTAACTCCGAGTGAAAAAATCCCCCTGTACCGAAACGGTTTCGAACCGGCAAATTACGAAAAACTGAGCTATTCCGGCCTCCAGTGTCACTATAGTCGCCACATCATCACAGAAAGCACAAAGACAGCTAAGATAGACAATAAAGCAGTAGACGAAAAAAAAAAAGACCAAACTTTTCAGAAATTCTTAGTGGAAGAGAGTTAAATAAAAGAGTAATTATTTAGCGCGCAAATTTCCAGAAGACGATGATACAGTTTATACTGAAAGATCTTCAGACATGGCCGAGGGCGCCATTGTCCCATGTGGGTCCACTCATACTACCAAACACACAAACCTCGCTTTGTTCTGATCTCACCATTCACCCCACTAAGTCGCCACCTAATACAAAACAGACCACGCTCTGTTTTGATCGGACCATTCACCCCACCAAGTCCACCCCTGAAACAAAACACTCTGTTCTGACGTGATCATCCGCCCCACTAGGTCAACCGTAGTAGCAACACATACAGACCTCGCTCTCTTCTGACCTGATCGTTTATCTCACTAGTTACAACACACAAAAAACCTGGCTCTGTTCTAACCTGACCATTCACCCCACTAGCTCCATCCTAATACCACACACACAGCAGACCACGCTCTGTTCTGACTTGACCACTCACCCCACTAGGTCCATCTCTTATACCAACACACAGAGACCACGCTCTGTTCTGACTTGACCACTCACCCCACTAGGTCCATCTCTTATACCAACACACACAGACCACGCTCTGTTCTGACTTGACCACTTGCCCCACTAGGTCGGTCTCTTATACCAACACACACAGACTACACACTGTTTTGATCTGACAATTCACCCTACAAGACCTACGTCTAGTACCAACACACACGGACCACATTCCGTTTTGATTGACAATTCACCCCACAAGATCCACGTCTAGCACCAACACACACAGAGCACACTCTGACAATTCACCCCAGTGGATCCACCCCTTGTACCAAGACACAGAGACCTCACTCTGTTCTGACCTGACCATTCACCCCACAAGGTCCACCCCTAGTACCCAACACACACAGACCACGCTCTGTTTTGACCTGACCATTCACCCCACCAGGTCTATCTTTAGTATCAACACACACAGACCACGCTCTGTTCTGAAGTGACCATTCACCCCACTAGGTCCATCCCAAGAACCAAACACATACACACCACGCTCTGTTTTGACCTGACCATTCGCCCCACTAGGTCTACGCTCTGTTCTGAAGTGACCATTCACCCCACTAGGTCCTGACCATTCAACCCAGCAGGTCCATCTCTAATATCAACACACACGGCCCTCGCTCTGTTCTGAAGTGACCATTCACACTACAGGTCCACCTCTAGTATCAACACACACGGACCACGCTCTGTTCTGAAGTGACCATTCACACCACTAGGTCCACCTCTAGTAATAACATAGACCTGGCTCGGTTCTGGCCATAATATTCACCCCAGTAGGCCTCACCCCAACACCCAACACATACACACACAGAGATCTCGCCATTAACTTCAAGAATCTTGAACAGTATCAACTGCAGTCTTGCAAAAACCACCAACATTAATGTGACCAGACTTCATAGGAAATGAGGTCAAATCGTTTTGTTTAGACGACTGAAAAAGCCAAATCTCTCGGACCCCACTTCCAATTGCCCTTAACTTTAAAATGGTCATTCTGTAGTTTGCATGTAATTTTCCATAACCTCTTTTTTTTTTTTTTTGATAAGCCAGCCTATTTTTGCAGTCCGCCACTCCCATCCCTATCCCACTCTCTCTCACTCCCCTACACCCACAAGCCCTCTTCCCTTCCCGTCATGATATTCGACCGTCTAATATCACTTCCATGAAAAGATGTTAGCCAGACGAGTGAACACATCATGCAGACATGCAAATATAGACATACCTGAGCCGGCATGTGCGCGCGCGCGCGCGCGCGCACGCGCACACACACACACACACACACACACACACACACACACACACACAAGGGCAGAAAGGGGGTAGCGGGCCGGGCCACGACAGGATCTGCGTGACAAAGAGTGAATGGAAAGAAACCTTTCGACGACCGCGACAGCTCTTGGGGGTCTCAGAGGAAGGGGGTGGGGAGCAAGGGGTAGGGGTAGAGGAGAGGCGTGGGATGGGGGGGGGGGGGGTGGGATGGGGGGGGGGGGGGGGGGGGGGGGGGGGAATGGATGAGCTCCGAAGCGCCGAGTCTTCTTCCATCCGTCCGCCGACCCCTACAGTTGAATGGCCCAGGCCGGGAGATAGGGGAGGCCATTCATTCGGGGCCTTTCATACAGTCCCCTTGAGATACTAGCAAGGGCCGCACACACCGTGTTCCTACTGATTTATGGAAAATTAAACAACACGATGACACTGTGTGTGTGTGTGTGTGTGTGTGTGTTTCATTTACTTTTTTTTTTAAGTCAGTGGGATGCCTGCTGTTGAAAGCTTTTCTCCATCCAGTTGCAAAACACAGAAAGTATGTGCAAGTTAGCGGGCGTGCATTCCTGTTTGCGGGTGAACGTACATGCTTGTTAAACAGTGGTTTAAAAAAATGTCAGTCTCTCTGTCCGTCTGTCAGTTTATCTAGAAATGGAAAGAGAAATGATGATAATAACAAAAAGAAAGCTCAATAGACGGAAATAGAAACGGAAAAATGCAGAAATAGAAATAGTAGTGGAAAAGGGACAGAAATGGACATAAAAGAAACGGAAGTAGAATAGGGCTAGAAATTGAACTGGAAATGAAATAGATATAGAGGGAAATGGAATAGAAATGGAAAACAGAAATGAACTGGAAACAGAAAAAAAAAAAAATCAATCAGAAGCGAGACATAGAAATTATACGATAGAAATGGAGGAGACAGAAAAAATCATAACACACAAATGTGTGTGTGCGTGTGCGTGTGTGTGTGCGTGTGTGTGTGTGTGCGTGCGTGTGTGTGTGTATGTGTGTGTGTGTGTGTGTGTGTGTGTGTGTGTGTGTGTGTGTGTGTGTGTGTGTGTTGTATTGCTTTCACAACCAGACGAATGTAGGGTCCCAATAAAGCACAAAAGCTTCAATGTAACGCTACAAAACGAAGTAATCAGGGAGGGTTAACCTTCCTTTCCAAGAAGCAGTCTAAGATTTATGGAGACATTATAGCCCCCCTTTCTCTGACCTAACACCACACAGAAGACCGTTCTATAGTGTCCCCGCGTTAGATGGTAACCAACGTGGACCTCTCTCCTACGCTATACCTTTGAAAGCTCGACAATAAAACATTTTTATATCCCTATAAAACTTCAGGTAAACTTGACACAAGCTTCATTTTTTTTGGCTCCAGATCAGCGGATTCATTTTACAGTGAATTTAATTGTGTTGCTTTTATTTAAACATAAAATCGCCTTATGGGGATGCTAGAGGAAGGGGGGGGGGGGGGGGGGGGGGGGGGGGCATAGGTAAGGGAAAGAAAGGGCGTATCAGTCAATATAAAATGTATCCTCTCTTTGAAATATTGTGCTTAGTATTTCCCTTTTCTGTCGCTCCCTTCGACATGCACTTTGACTGAACCCCGCCAATAATGCTGGCAGTCTGGGGGAGCGGAACAGCCCAGTTGGCAGAGCGCCGGACTCGTGATCCTGGGGTTGTGGGTTCGAATATCCGCCGGGTCGTTTCGGTACAGGGGGATTTTTTCCCTCGGAGTTAACATTGGTTCTGACTCCATTTCCCATACAGTCCTTCGAATGAGACTATAAACCGAGGTTCCGTGTGTGAACGCATGCATAACATCTTGCACACACGTAAAATCCCATCACCAACTTTCGGAAGAGAAGCCCAGTTTGGCCGTTGGTATGGATGACACGTTACACACAGCATGCACCTTCCCTGAAGTTGGAGTATGGCTGCCTTAATGGCGGGATGAAAAAAAAAAACAGTCATACACACACAAAACTCCACTCCCTTTGTTGGGTAAATGGGATTAGTACTTGCCTGTCTACACAGAGAGTGTCCGCAGGAGTATCAGCCTGCTTACGCAAAAAAAAAAAAGTTGGCAGTCCGAGTCCAGAAAGCGGTCAGCTCACAGGGTCATTTCTCTGGGTCA
>JADBJO010000253.1:537500-550000 GCA_016801955.1 Conus betulinus | reverse complement strand
AAGAAGAAGTAGAGAGCTAGGTTTCCAGGCAACTCTCTGTACCCGGCACTCCGGTAACTGGTGCTCTCATCTCTCTCTCTCTCTCTCTCTCTCTCTCTCTCTCTCTCTCTCTCTCTCTCTCTCTCTCTCTCTGTGTCTGTGTGTGTGTGAATGGGTGTGTGTTTAAATCCCATAACTCAGTCAATAGGCTAGGCGGGTGTGATTTTCGGTGAAGTTGAGGGGTGCTATTGCGTGACCAACGAGCTCTGTCTTTTAGTTTCAGATGACGAAACCGACCCAATGTTGGGCGAAGTTTATACTGTTCAGTTTGCTCTGATCTGCCTTGCAGCTGGTGAGACCGGAAGTTTTTCTTTAATAAGCTTCATGATTTTTTTTTCCCCTGGCCTTTGGAGATGAGCTTTAGCTTAGGGCCATACTGACATTCTTCCGCTGTGGCGACGACCGAAACGTTTTCCTCCTGGACCAGGATTGGATACTGGGTCGGAGGGATGCTGAAACTAAGGCTGGGACAGTCAGGAATGTCGTCAGCTTGCAGTTACTGGTCCTGCGCCACATGATAGAGGTGTTATTACATGTCCAGTTCTTCGCGTATTTACGCCTGGAATAGTGGGGATTTAAACATTTTCTTCTTTAGAAACGAAAAACTTCCACTGCTATTGTGTGTGTTCGCTTTAAACTTTCAGAGAGAGAGAGAGAAAGAGAGAGAGAGGGAGAAAGAGAGAGAGAGAGAGAGAGAGAGAGAGAGGGGGGGGGGGGGGGCGGAAAGAGAAGAAAAAGATGTGGGGAAAATCATTTAATTTCAACATGGGATAACTTCTGTTACCAGATACTTTCAAGTTTCTCTAATATCTCGGCCAAAAGACACTCTTAGTCTTTCTCTCTGTTACCAAAGATGGCATACCTCAGCTGGCGTCATTTCACAAACAACTTAATTTCAAGAACAGTATTTGTTCCCTAGTGACGCAGGGACTCGCTTTATTCCAAGGTGATTTCTGAATTTCAAATCGGAACTTTTTGTTTCTGATCAATCTGAAGACCTGATAACTTCATTTCTCCCCATTTTATTCTTGATTTTTGCGTCTGGTCAAAACTCACTTTTTGAGCAGGCCCTTTGTCCTTAGATCTTAGACTGTGCATATGTAATTTGTTGTGTTTTAGTTTGTGTGTGTGTGTGTGTGTGTGTGTGTGTGTGTGTGTGTGTGTGTGTGTGTGTGTGTAGGTGGATGTCGGTGTCTAACCCTAACGAACATTTTTGCCAACGTTTGTTTTCAAATTCAGCAGTTAAAGTTGTGAATAACAGGATTGTCTGCTAAGTTTCACGTTGAACTGAGCTAAAGAAATAAATACAATCTCCATGAATCGGCCTTTCAAGCCCAAAGTCCATGCCAAAGACTTTGGGTGGTGGGAAGTGGTGAAGGATCCTCTGCCTGTTATATTATGAAACAGCTTGCGATTTCTGGAGAAACAACAAACAAACAAACAAGCAAACAATCAAAAGAGGACCAGAACCCTCAAGGTGATGGCAGAAGCAAGGTGAACAATATTCCCTCTTGGTATGGTCGAGGAGGAACAAAACAAACAAACCAAAAAAAACAAAAAACAAAAACAAAAAACCGCATGCACTTAATACGGCTAGAAGATTCCAGCATAGAACAGGAGTGATTGATGTAGATACTCCCCCGTCATAAAAGGCAACGCCTTGAGATGCGCACCCATCCAGATGTTGCCGGTTCGATTCCTGGTAGTGCCAAGTAAAAAAAAAAAAAAAAAAGAAGAAAAAATAGAGGAGCGCAAGTGCGCCTTGCTAGCTCTTTATCTCATTCTCCCTACTTGGCATGATCTCTAAACGTTGCATAGAGTTATCCCATGTCTTTATTGTTCGTTTTCACTGTGGGTTTTCCTCCTCCTCCTCCTCCCCCGTCCTCCTCCTCCTCCTCTCCTCCTCTCTCTCTCTCTCTCTCTCTCTCTCTCTCTCTCTCTCTCTCTCTTCCTCTCTCTCTCTCTTCTTTCTGTTCCTCTCTCTCTCTCTCTCTGTTTCTCTCTCTCTCTCGTTCTCTCTCTCTGTCTCTCACTCTGTTTGTCCTCTTTGTCTGTCTGTCTTGTCTCTCTGTCTCTCTCTCTCTCTCTCTCTCTCTCTTCTTCCTCTCTGTCTGTCTCTGTCTGTCTCTCCTCTCTCTCTCTTCTCTCTCTCTCCTCTCTCTCTCTCTCCTCTCTCTCTCTCTCTGTGTGTGTGTGTGTGTGTGTGTGTGTGTGTGTGTGTGTGTGTGTGTGTGTGAGGATGATGATGATGAGATCCGTCGGATGGATCACGATTTAATGCAGGGTTAAAATGGCTCGCAGCCAAAATATTTGCTGCCCGTATTTTGGCAGTTTTTATAGTGTGTTGTTTGTCCAAACATTCTAATAGTATTTGTTTTTTTTTTTAATATTGTGGTCTTCGTGTCACAAGAATAAAAACAAACAACACAACTATGAAATGCCGATAGATGTACCACAATTAAGAAAACATGTTCGTTTCAAGCAAAAGTCAATATCTTTTTTGTAAGAGGCAAGTTGTATACAGTGTGGTAGTATTACACACGTCCATTATTATTGGAGCAATATACATTGATTATGAACATGGACTTTACTGTATAATGTTATGCTGATTTGGCAGTATTTGGATAAGTCTTGAGAACAACCAATCTGTGATTAAGAAAGCAGAATAGCAGTTAGGATATATACCGAACTACAAAACAAGTGCGAATTCTAGTGTGTTTTTTATGGTGTTATATCTGACACTGGGATGTTTTTTTGAAAACCAAGAGTAACTTAATTATAACATTTTTGTGAACACGATTCTATTTCTAATCATTGTAAAGCTAAACTGAAAAGAAGATAAATTCGCCTTTCTTTCGTGGCTTGGAATTCACGTAATATGTGCAAAACTGTGCTGGATGGCAGACTCGTTCACTGACGGACTGTGAGTTACGTGCATTCGCACACCCACGACACGTGCGTTTAAGAGATGTCCGTTGCTGGTGATAGATAAATAGGTAGCCAGACAGACACATAGACAGACAGGTGGACAGACAGAAACAGTACAACTGATAATGACAAAAACTGTAACAGCAACAAGAAAAAGGCAGGCGGTTAAGAATATAAGTTATTGCATGAGAAAGGATTGGTGATATTCTTTGATACAGAGAGAGAGAGAGAGAGAGAGAGAGAGAGAGAGAGGGGGGGGGGGAGGAGGGGCAGACACACACAGACAAACACACAGACAGAACACAGACAGACACACAGACACAAGATAGACATACAAACACACAGACATATTATAGAAACTTTCGGTCAATATGAGAGACAACAACAGACAGACAGACAGACAGACCGACAGACAGGCGGCCTTCGGTGGATGTGAATCGTCTCCACCCTCTCTGTCTGTGTTTTTTGCAGGCAGCGTGGACAAAAGTAACGAGGCAGACCGACACTGGATACCACTCCCCACAGTACAGTGCGCGACAGGCCAGGAGGGGAGAGAAAGGGGCGATCACTATCCTCCCTCCCCGCTTTCTTTCTTCGCCAGTGGACTCCCCGGATCCCTGGCCTCTCTCCTCTTTCTCTGTCCATCTCCAAGTCAACCAGGCGTGCTGTTCAGTATTCATATGAGCGTCACGAGAAGTCATAGGTGCTTTGAAGACTCTCACTCACACATGATGGCCGGAAGACGTTTTCCCAGTGCGGGTTTTCCTCTTCGCTTTGTTTTGTGGTACTGTGATATTCTGGGCTATCAACGTTAGGGACTGGACTAACATCGATAACTTCCAACCAGCTGCTAAGTTTGACGCGGTTCCCAGTTATGTGGAGGATTTGGACGGCAGGCTGGGAAGAGGAGAGCATTGTTCAAGCTGAAAGGCGACAGACTGAAAAGCGAGGGAGCTCGGCGGGAACCCAGGGCGAAGAATAACTACAGTGCCGACAGGCATCCTTGGATGTTTCCCAGGCCGCTGTCCGAGCTGGAGAAAAAGCTCGTGCCCAATCAGGTGTTCTTCGTGTGGTGCCAAAATCGGAAATTTACTTTTAATGACTATCTTAGTGTTCTCAGTGTCTGGAAGCTTCTGGAGCCTGATAAAGTAGAGATCCATTGTGACGCTAACGTGACGACCGACAATTATAATCAGTGGTACCAGGAACTAAACAGGACTATTCCTGCTTTCCATGTTAAAGCTGTGGAACGTAAGTTAAGCATTTGTTTAAATCCTATACAGTATGCTCTGGAAGTGCTGATGGACAGAGGAGGGATCTACATGGAATTCCCGAACAGTTCTTCTCCCGCCCGCTCCATTCCTTCAGAAACCAGGGATTCTCCATCAGTTTCAACAAGCTAGGGAACCTCTCGTTCATCGTGAGTCAAAGTGCATCCTCAGAAATTCGTCGAATCCTCATGAGAGATGGCTTAGATCAGAATCAGATAGTTTCTATGCTGAAAAAGTCTGCTGGCAGTGCTGTGTCCTGTCCCTTTGTGTCAACCTCGCTCCCCTTGGCTCTTCTTGCCACACCTACAAGGACAAATATGTGCATCACTCTGTCTTCAGCTTTCGTTTTAACACCGTTGGATTTACATCAAGTCGACAATCAGGATTTGACAATATTAAGAGACCTGTTTTACTTAGACCAAAGAAAGGAGGCCGAGTGCTGGAACGCTGACAGAAAGAAAAGAGCCATTCCATTCCTCGTGCATTACGTCTGGTTCGGGGTCCTCCGAGTTCTCCTTCCGCATGTACCTCATGCTACCTCAGCTTCCTCAGCACAGTCCACGTGGCCAGGGCGGAGCGAGTGTTCATCCACTGTAACCGGCGACTGACGGGCCCCTACTGGAAGCTGGTGTCTTCCCACCCCAAGGTGACCGTGGTGTACCGCGAGGTGCCCCGGACCATCTACGGCCACCAGGTGCTCTACACACAGCACTTCAGCGACGTGGTGCGGGCGGACGTGCTGGAGAAGTACGGCGGCATCTACCTGGACTGGGACGTGCTGTGGCTGCAGTCTCCAGCACGTCTGCTGGCCTTGGGGCACGAGGCCATCGTGGATCTTGACCACATGCCCCGCCCCGACTTCCCCCCGAGGTGCTCAACCTTGGCGTCTTCCTGGCTCAGCCCCGGGCCCGCTTCGTCCGGCTGTGGCGGTGGGAACTGAGGAACTACCGCTCCAGGGACTTCTTCTACAACGCCCTGGAGCTGCCCTTCAAGGTGTACGAGCGGCACCCTGACACCCTCTTCATTGAGCAGCGACTGCAGGTGAGAGAGACAGGAGACGGTAGGGTTGGAGTGGGACACGCTGTGTTGTGCTCATGAGGGGAGTCACAATCACGTACACACATGCACGCGCGCGTGCACACTCTCTCTGTCTGTCTGTCTGTCTGTCTGTCTCTCATCTCTCTCTCTCTCTCCCCTCTCTCTCTCTCTCTCTCTCTCTCTCTCTCTCTCTCTCTCTCTCTCTCTCTCTCTCTCTCTCTCGCCTCTTTTTTCTTTTTCAGCTGTGGAAACAATAACCCTCTTCACATTGAAGAATCTTGCGGACTTTTCTTTTAATGCTACCACGATTCATACAGGCGGTTCTAGCCTTAAATCCGTGGATGTGTCAGTACAATAGATTGTTGACATCTTTACGTGAATGGTACAGTGTGAATCATATGTCACTAAAGGCCAATAAGACTAAAGTCATGCTCATAAAAACTCGTCGAAGAAGGCAAAAAAATGTAAAACAATTCCCTCAGTTTTTATCAACAATATAAGTATTGAAGAAGTAGGTAATTACTATATTCTAGGCATAGTAATAGACCGCAATCTTCCGGACAAATATACCGATTATGCCGGATTACGCTGCTTTTGAACGTTCGTGCCGGAACGTTATTCCTGAATGCTATATATACTTTCCTCAATCAACCACTGTTCGACACTTTTTGACTTGAACAGCGCAAATTCAAGTAAACGTACCCTTAAAGACTTCTCTTGAAATATGGAACCTTACAGAATCGATCGCCGTCGAGTTGGGGCTCTGCCAGTCAAGGGTATGTTTGTTATTAGTAAAAGAATGTTCAGCAGAAAATTGTATCTGGATTAACCCCGCAAACTATTCAAGTTAACGTGAATCAGAAATTCTACATACCTCCAGTTCTCATACCTAGAACTGACCTATTTAACGCAAGTTTCTGTTATTCTGGTCCTCCTCTCTGGAACTCACTTCCGCCTGAAAATAATACCATTGAAGGTCATAATCATTCAAGAAACAAATGTTTAGTATTTTGTACACTAGATACGTCAGAGGTGCAACACAATTCATATTACCACTGCATATCCACATGCATCTTATCGCGCGCTCGCACGTACAGAAACTTAGAAACACACACACAGAGGCAGACAGGCGTGCCCTCGAGCATGCACTCACACACACACCACACACACACACACACACCACACACACACCCACACACACCCACACACACACACAACACACACACATTCCTCTCTCTCTCCTCTCTCTCCTCTCTCTCTCTCTCTCTCTCTCTCTCTCTCTCTCTCTCTCTCTCTCTCTTCTTCTTCGTGCGCGATCAATGTTTTAGGTACACCACACAGCGCAACGTCCCCTTGATATTCATCAGTATTGAAAACTGTGAAGGTCAGGACATCGAGGCTAAGTTCAGGAGAGAGAGGGCGAGAGAGAGAGAGAGGAGAGAGATAGATGAGAGAGAGAGAGAGAGAGAGACGGAGAGATAGGAGGCGCCGCGCGCTCGTGTGTATGTGTGTGTGTTGTGTGGGTGCACGCGCGCTCGTATGTGTGTTTGTAGTGTGTGTGCGCGCGCGCGCGCGTGTATGTGTGTGTGTGTGTGTGTGTGTTTGTGTGTGTGTGTGTGTACGTGTGTGTGTGTGCGCGTGCGTGCGTGCGTGTGTGTATGTATGTGCGTGCGCGCGCGCGTGTGTGGTGTGTGTGTGTGTGTGTGTGTGTGTGTGTGTGTGTGTGTGTGTGTGTGCGTGTGTGCTCGCGTTTCCTGTGTGTGTGTGTGTGTGTGTGTGTGTGTGTGGTGTGTGTGTGTGTGTGTGTGTTGTGTGTGCGCGCGTACGTGTGCGTGTGTGGTGTGTGTGTGTGTGTGTGTGTGTGTGTGTGTGGTGTGTGTGAGTGAGACAGAGAGAGAGTGCGAGCGAGAGAGCGAGCGAGAGAGAGAGAGAGAGAGAGAGAGAGAGAGAGAGAGAGAGAGAATGTCAGGGGTATAATGTCAGAAGTCAAACGTAAAGCGAGTTAGATTGGTGTCCTTAGCTAATACAGATAGGCACGACAATGCAGTGTTGCGTCCTAGGAGCAGGCTGACTGATTCTTCCTTGGTACACTGTTGTGTTGCTGTTCAAATTCTGCAAAGACGCATCTGCTCTGTGTATCATTTATGCCTTGGAGCAGATACGAAGGTAATGAAAGCTTGAACATGAGAAACATTCCACTCTTTTAAACCCACTATTGATAACCTACATGCACACTGAGTAAACGTGCGTGCATGGCATGCACGCGCCACGTACGCGCAAATGCACGCACGCACGCAATCTAGCACGTTCGAACGCGCGCGCGCGCACGCACACACACACACACACACACACACACACACACACACACACACACACACACACACACACACATACACACACACACACGCGCGCTCACGCACCCATACACACAAACACACACACACTCACACACACACACACACCTACCTATACTCTCTCTCTCTCTCTCTCTCTCTCTCTCTCTCTCTCTCTCTCTCTCCTCTCTCTCTCTCTCTCTCTCTCTCTCTCTCTCTCTCTGTGTTTGTGCGCGCGCCCACACTACTACGCATGTAAACTCAGGCGCACGCACGCACTCCCTTCCCCCCACTGGAATACACACACACACACACAAACACACACACACAACACACACACACACACACACACACACACACACACACACACACACACACACACACACACACACACACACACACACACACACACACACACATGCGTGCGCGCGCGTGCATGTAAGAGTACACGCAAAGTAACCTAGGCATATTCCTATATTCTTCTCTACCGCACTTGTCCATTGAGGGCAAAAAAGGAAAAAATGAACCCCCCCAAAAAAACAAAAAACAAAAAAAAAACCGAAAAAAAAAAACCAGCAGCAGCAGCAACAACAAAGACCTCAAACAGTAGTCCTGTTTATTCTCTCTCTAACTGGCGATTTAAAAAAATAAATAAATAATAAAATAAAAAAAAAAAAGAACAGAAGAAAAAAAGAAATGAAAAAAAAAAAGTCCTCACCGCAGAAGAGAGCGCCCTGAAGGTTGGTGGACGTGACACGCATTGTTACACTGCCGCGGATGCTAATGGGCTTGTAGTCTGAATAAAAGAGGGAAGGAAGCGACGTAAACGCTTTTCATTCACATGGGGTGTAGGGAGAGGCTTAGTAGAAAGAGTTGCTACAGTACCGCCATATCTTTAGATACCTTTCACATAAAGCATGTTTCTGCTCTCTCTCTCTCTCTCTCTCTCTCTCTCTCTCTCTCTCTCTCTCTCTCTCTCTCCCTCTCTCTCTCTCTTCCATCCCCTCTCTCTCTCTTCCCCGTTCCTTCCATCCTCCACACACCACACACACACACACACACACACACACACCACACACACACACACACACACACACACACACACACACTGACTGAAGACTGAAACCAATTTATTGTCAGATTAACTCATGGTTGTACTGACAAAGGAGAGAGAGAGAGAGAGAGAGAGAGAGAGAGAGAGGAGAGAGAGAGAGAGAGAGAGAGAGAGAGAGAGAGAGTATGTATTGTGTATGTACGAAGATCCACATGTACGCGCGTACACACACACACACACCACACACACACACACACACCACACACACACACACACACACACACACACACACACACAAACACACACACACACACACACACACACACACACACACACACACACTAAAGAGGGATATAGAGAGAGAGAGAGAGAGAGAGGGAAGAGAACAAAACCAACAAGAAATTAAAAAACGTGTGAGAGAGAGAGAGAGAGAGAGAGAGAGAGATAGAGAGAGAGAGAACAAAACCAACAAGAAATTAAAAAAAAAAACGTGTGTGTGTGAGTGTGTGTGTGTGTGTGTGTGAGAGAGAGAGAGAGAGAGAGAGAGAGAGCAAAACAAAACCAACAAGAAATTTAAAAAACATGAGAGAGAGAGAGAGAGAGAGAGAGAGAGAGAGAGAGAGAGAGAGAGAGCAAAAAAACAACAAGAAATTTAAAAAACATGAGAGAGAGAGAGAGAGAGAGAGAGAGAGAGAGAGAGAGAGAGAGAGAGAGAGTATTTGACAACTAGACATCAAAAAGCCCTTTTCGTCATACATAGCTATCGCAGCATTCAGCTCGCTGTCACACGTTTTTTGCGATAGAGATTTTGTTTGTGCAAGCTTCATGGTGAGTAATATGCGTTAGATTTTTAACAAGTCTCCAGTTTTATGGTAAGTAGTAGTCTGTGTGGTCCTTTCTTTTTCTTCTTTTTTTTTTTTCTAAATTGGATTGGGATGCTTTGACAAGCTTTGCCATGTATCCTGTTTTTCATTATCCTTATCTTCGCCATCGTAGTCATTTCAGTGTGAACCTTATCATTCTTGTAGTTCTCATCTGTATCGCCTTATGCTGGTTTCTGATTCACGAATTTCACCTGGCGTGGTTCTTCTATTTGTGTTGGGTTTCAAAGTGATGTGTTTGATGTGTTTCTACATACCTTGGGTGGCAGATGATGTTCGATGTGTTTCTACCTACTTTGTGTTCCACCTGCCGTGGGTTGTACGTTACCTTTGATGTGTTTCTGTCTGCTTGGAGTTCAAAGTAGTGTTTTATGTGTGTTTCTGCCTGCTTTGGATTCTGTTAGATGATAAGCTTCTGTCTGCTTTGGGTTCTACCTGTGATATGTTTCTGCCTTCTTTGGGTTCCACCAGATGAAGTGTTTTTCTGCCTTCTTTGGGTTCCACCAGATGATGTGTTCCTGCCTTCTTTGGGGTTTCCAGCAAATGGTATGTTTCTGCCTGCTTTGGGTTCTACACCAGGTGATATATTTCTGCCTGCTTTGGGTTTCTACCTGTGATATGTTTCTGCCTTCTTTGGGTTCCACCAGATGGTGGTGTGTTTCTGCCTTCTTTAGGTTCCACCAGATGATATGCTTCTGCCTGCTTTGAGTTCCACCAGATGATATGCTTCTGCCTGCTTTCGGTTCCACCAGGTGATGTGTTACTGCCTGCTTTGGGTTCTACCAAATGTTTTGGGCTGTACCAGATAATGTGTTTATGCCTGCTTTAGGTTCTGCTAAGTCCTTTGGATTATACCAGATGATGTGTTTATGCCTGCTTTAGGTTCTACTAAGTGCTTTGGTTTTGTACCAGATGATGTGTTTTATGCCTGCTTTAGTTCTACTAAGTGCTTTGGAAATGTACCAGATGATGTGTTTATGCCTGCTTTGGGTTCTGCTAAGTGCTTTGGGTTCCACCAGGTGATGTGTGTTTCTGCCTCCTTTTGGGTTCTATCAGGTGAGGGTGTTTTTGTCTGCTTAGGGTTCCACCAGGTGATGTGTTTTTGTCTGCTTTGAGTTCTACTATGTGATGTGTTTCTGGTTGCTTTGAATTCTACCAGGTGATGCGTTTGATGTGTTTCTGCCTGCTTTGGGATCTATCAGTAATGTACTTGATGTGTGTTTCTGCCTACTACGTGTTTTACTAGATGGATGCGTTTCTGCGTGCTTTTGAGTCCCACCAGGTGATGCGTTTCTGCCTGCTTTGGGTTGTACAAGATGATGCATTTCCACCTGCTATGGGCTCCACCAGGTGATGTGTTTCTGCCTGCTGCTTGGGTTGTACAAGATGATGCATTTCCCACCTGTATGGGCTCCACCAGGTGATGTGTTTCTGCCTGCTTTGGGTTGTACAAGATGATGCATTTCCACCTGCTATGGGCTCCACCAGGTGATGCGTTTCTGCCTGCTTTGGGTTGTACAAGATGATGCATTTCCACCTGCTATGGGCTCCACCAGGTGATGGTTTCCTTCTGCCTGCTTTGGGTTGTACAAGATGATGCATTTCCCACCTGCTATGGGCTCCACCAGGTGCGTTTCTGCCCTCTTTGGGTTTCCAGTTAGATGATGTGCCTGATGTGTTTCTGCCTGCTTTGGGTTCAAGATGATGTGCCAGGCTTGTGTTTGTCTGCCTGCTTTGGGTTCCAATCAGTGATGGTGTTTGATGTGTTTTTGCCTGCTATAGGTTCACCCAGGTGATTTGATGTTGTTTTTTGCCTGCTATGGTTCACCCAGGTGACGTGTTTTGATGTGTTTATGCCTGCTATGGTTTCACCCATGTGATGTGTTTTATGTGTTTTATGCCTGCTGTAGGTTCACCCAGGTAATGTATTTAATGTGTGTCTGCCTGCTGTGGGTTCCACAATGTGATGTGTTTGATGTGTTTTCTGCCTGCTGTGGGTTCCACACCAGGTGACGTGTTTGATGTGTTTCTTCTTGCTTTTGGGTTCCGCCAGGTGATGTGTTTTTCTGGCTGAAATGCCACCCCATCTTCCACCCTGACCACAAGAACTGGAACGAGAACCAACCCTTCAACTGGCGGAGTGACGTTTACTCCATCCACATCAACACCTTCACACCCACCCCGACCCCGAGGAGTACAACTCCATCAGCCATCTGCTGCTCACTCCACGGGAACCTTCGCCCAGATCGGCAAGTTCATCTTGGACGCTTCGGGAGAACTGGGGCTGACATCACCTTAAAACGAGAGAGACAGAGAGAGAGAGAGAGGAGAGAGAGAGAGAGAGAGAGAGAGAGAGAGAGAGAGAGAGAAGAGGAGAGAGAGAGACTGAGAGAGAGAGAGAGATGATGTGTAATTAACTGTCACCACGTTGATGTAGGATCCGGTTGATGCTAATTAACTGTCACCATGTGTTTCTAGGATCCACTGATGCTGATCAATTGTCACCCACGTGTTATAGGATCCCGTTGATGCTAATTAGCTGTCACCATGTGTTATAGGATCCCCCCGCTCATGCTAATAAATCGTCATCCCTTGTTGGGGGATACTACTGATATTAACGAACTGTTTGGAACGTGTTGTGGTTTTCCCGTTACTGTTTACCCACAGCGTGTTCTGGGAATCCCCTGTGCCAACGAATTGCTACCGCATCTGACAAGATCGCGTTGTTGCCAAGGACCGGCTATACCGCCTATTGCAGGATCCGGTAGTTGCCAAGCAACTGCTATCACGTCGGCGAGACTCCTGGCAGAAGTCAGTTAACCTCCTGCAGTCTTCTTCTTCTTCTTCTGCGTACGCAGGCGGATACTCCTGAACCACTTCGACACCCCCTGTATAGGGAGTGTTTTATGTATGACCGTTTTTTATCCCCGCCATTAAGGCAGGCATACTCCACTTC
>JADBJO010000253.1:527500-535000 GCA_016801955.1 Conus betulinus | reverse complement strand
TACCCCCCCTCCGTCCCTTCCCCCTTTCCCTATCCCTGTTTCCCTCTTCCCCCCTTTATTCAGATTCCCCCTCCGTCCTTCTCCCCCTTTCCTCATTCCCCTATTCCCTCTTCCACTCCCTTCCTGTCCCCTTCCTACCCCCCTCTCCACCTCCCACCTCTCCCCTTTCTCCCTCCTTTCCCTTCGCCGCTTGGAATCCCGGTCTCGCTTTGCTATGTAGTTGCATTTGTTGTTGTTGTTGTTGTTTTTTTTTGCGTTGAAAACACGAGTAATGCGACATTTACCTAAGAGATAATATGCTCTTGATGTGCCAAGTATGCCAAATTTGGAGATAAAGCGAGGAATGTGGATTTGTACAAGGGACAACGAAAACGTGACAGACAGACAGACGGACAGACAAAAAGACAGACGGACAGATAGACAGGCAGACAGAACAAGCTGTATATGTTAAATATTCACACACACACACACACACACACACACACACACACACACACACACACACACACACACACAGAGAGAGAGAGAGAGAGAGAGAGAGAGAGAGAGAGAGAGAGAGAGAGAGAGAGAGAGAGAGAACTTGTGCATTGAGTCTATGAAATGAAAGACGTAAACAAACAAGAATACGTTTATAAGAATCATTCCACATTGATTTTGGACATTATTATTGTTTCTGTTTGTATTGTTCATTTCTGCATTGAATTTGCTGCTCAAGTGTTTTCAATATATATATATATATATATATATATATATATATATATATATATATATATATATATATGTATATATATTATATATATATGTATATATCTTTCCTTTGTGCAGGTTGCTCTAAGTAACAGTCACGTTGTAGTTCTTAATGTTTCAGTTGTCACGGCATTTCACGGACAGAGACATAAAAAAATGTTGTTTTTAATGTTTCAGTTGTCACGGCATTTCATGGACAGAGACAGAAACAAATGTTTTCTTAATATGTCAGTTGTCACGGCATTTCATTGACAGAAATATAAACAATGTTGTTCTTAATGTGCCAGTTGTCACGGCATTTAATTTACAAAGGCATAAACAACGTTGTTCTTAATGTGTCAGTTGTAACCGCACATCATGGACAGAGACAGACAGAAAACAATGTCGTTCTTAATGTGTCAGTTGCCACGGCTTTTCGTGGACAGAGGCATAAACAATGTTGTTCTTAATGTATCAGTTGTCACGGCATTTCACTGATAAAGGTATAAATTATGTTGTTCTTAGTGTATCAGTTGTCATTGCATTTCATTGTCAGAGACATACACAGTGTTTATCTTGATTTGTCAGATGTTAGGGCAATTTCATTGACAGAGAAGTAAAAGCATTGTTCTAAATTTGTCACTTGTCATGTTATTTCAGTGACAGAATTTTGAACAATACTGTTGTCTGAATAATCCTGAAATATTTCAGAGACAGACATGAACAATATTGCTGCTGATGTTGTCGAATGATTGTGAAATCATTTCAGTGACAGACGCATGAACAATATTGTTGCTGATGTTGTCCCAGTGATCATGAAATCATTTTAGTGACAGACATGAACAATATTGTCACTGATGTTGTTGTACCAGTGATCATGAAATCATTTCAGTGACAGACATGAACAATATTGTTGCTGATATTGTTGCCCCAATGATCGTGAAACCATTTCAGTGACAGACATGAACAATATTGTTGCTGATATTGTTTGCCCCAGTGATCGTGAAATCATTTCAGTGACAGGCATAGGAACAACATTGTTGCTGTTGTAGTTGTGCCAATGATCATAACAGGATTTCAGTGACATGCACATCAACAGTACTGATGCTATTGTTGTTGTTGTAGTTGTCTTAATGATCGTCGCAGGATTTCAATGACATGCACATGAACAATATATTGTTGTCGTTGAAGTTGTCCCACTGATCGTCTCAGGATTTCAATGACATACATATGAACAATATAGTCGTTCTTTTAGTTGTCCCGATGGTCATCACGTGATTTCAGTGACAAACACATGAACAGTATTGTTGTTGTTGTAGTTGTCCCAAAGATCGTCAGAGGATTACATTGACATACACATGAATGACATTGTTGTTGTTATTTTTTGTCCCAATGATAGTTACGAGATTTCATTGATATACACATGAACAATATTGTTACTGTCCCTGCAATGATCGTGAGGGGATTTCAGTAACATACATATGAATAACATTGTTTTGTTATTGTCTTAATGATAGTTGTACGGGATTTTACTGACATACAAATGAACAATATTGTTGTTGCCCCAGTGATCGCCACGGGATTTCAGTGACGCAGCATGAATAACATTGTCGTTGTTATTGTCCCGATGATGGTCACGGGATTTCATTGACACACACACAAACACAATATTGTTGTTGTCCCGGTGATAGTGAAGGGATTTCAGTGACACACATATGAATAACATTGTTGTTGTTATTGTCCTAATGATGGTCATGGGATTTCATTGACATACACATCAACAATATTGTTGTTGTCCCAGTGTTAGTGAAGGGATTTCACATGACCGTATTAAACATGTCAACACTCATGTTCTTTCCCTTTTGCTAGTTAGTGGTCGTCAGGGCATTTTGGTGACAAGACACATCAGCAACTAATCATCAAGTTATATCACAAATGATAAACAGCTGAACGGCGATTACATTGTTGTTTCTGCCCCTGTCCCTGTGTCAGCATTCCGATGGAAGGTGTGTGTGTGTGTGTGTGTGTGTGTGTGTGTGTGTGTGTGGTGTGTGCATTCGTGCGTGCGTGTTTGTGTTGGGGAGGGGGGGGGGGGGGGGGTGAGTGAGTGAGTGAGTGTGTGTGTGTGTGTGTGTGTGTGTGTGTGTGTGTGTGTGTGTGTGTGTGTGTGCATTATTGAATATGGGGACGAGACGTGATGGATGTGTGAAAATAAAGACGCACGGAATGGCTACACTTAACTGGGCGGAAGGTGACTGTCATACACATGGCTGGATGCAACGTGCTTGTGTGGAAACGTGTCTGGGTGGAACGTATTCGGGTGAAAACGTGATTAGGTGAAACGTGGTTGAGCGAAACGTGGTGCACCGCTGTGTGTATCTGTCTGGTGTCGTCCCCCCCCCCCCCCCCCCCCCCCCCCCCCCCCCCGTCACACGGGGGAAGAGAGGTGGGAGAGGGGTAGGGAGGTGAGTGAGGGAGGATGAGGCAGGGGTTGGCAGTTTTCCCCGCGGGCTGTGTTCATGACCTGGTGATGAGTTGTCAGCAGCACATCAATGATGCATCTACCTATCACCCAGTGACTGCGGTCTGAGCTTCGTTCCCAATGCCCCGTCTCTGTGAAAGAAACGAAGGAAAATGCACACACACACACACACACACACACACACACACACACACACACACACTCACACACACATATGCGCGCGCGCGCACACACACGCACACTCACGTGCGTGCGTGCGAACGCGTGCCCACATTTCCCCTTCTCACACCCTCCTTCCACACACACTTACGCTCACGCAAGCATTGATAATATGCTTAAGTTTTCGATTTAACGAATTGAAAACAAAGTATAACCCTGATAACAAAATGTGCGCTCAAAATAAATTTCTAACAAAACGTTAAATGAATATGAATAGTTTTCCAGGCTTCAGAAAATAGCCTTATCCTGTAAAAATGTGTATGTGTAAAGATTATTTTTTTTTAAAATCAAAATGTATAATGTCCATATGATATTCTTCAGCTTTAAGAATGAATGAATGAATCAATGCCAAGAATTAGTCCTCCTGTCCTCTTACCTTTTGCCCCTTTAATTTGAACTGTTTAACGAGAACAGATTGAAAAAGGAGCGACAACAGAATTACTGTGCCCCCAAAAGAAGGAACAAAACAAATCGCTAAGCAAACACAACACATTTCGACCTATTGGATCTTCTTTAGACGAAGACGAATAAAAACACTCAAGACTATGAATACGAAGGAAGAACAGACAGACGCTCATCTCTTCGATTTACGAGCAAAAATTTGGTCATGGGTTTTCCAGACAATGAGAACGAAGGACGACCAGTCACCCACCTCTCTGATCTGGGTGCAAAAAAACTTGGTCTTGAGTGATTTGGTCTTATTTTGTCTTGCTTGAAGAAGACTCAATAGGTCGAAACGCGCCGTGTTTCGTCTTTCTTTTCTTTTGTTTTTGTTTGTTTGTTTGCTTGTGTGTTCCTTCGTTTGGTGACGCAGTAACCCCTGTTTTTTGCTCTTGTTTTGATTTCGGCCTACAGTCACCCCACTTCGAAACCAGGTTGAAACTTTTTTTGTTTGTTTGTTTGTTTGTTTTAAGTACATGAACCAACTAAACCTTGTCTGGTCATGATGATCTCTCTACCCGTTCTAGCCTAGTGGAACGTCCTCCTCTCCACAGCTCGGAGGAAAAGGACTGTCAAGGTGCTGGTGTGAATTACACAAGATGAATAGCAATGTTCTCGTTTTCTTGAAAGAATTTTCTTCAGACGACTTGCAGCCTGTATGATTAGAAGTCTGTGCCACAGCACTGAATAGGTCAGCAGTTCCTGATTGATTCAAAGGATATGCTTTATTTTCAGATCTGTTCCTTTGTCGATGTATATTTAAATTCAGTCTTTGTAGTACACTCCTAGTAACGCGCTTCACATGTCCAACTAGTCCGACGTATGACCAGTATGCTAGCTCTGTGTGGCCAGATCTAGTGGCTGAAGCGAACTGGACTCGCCTGTTTTGACCAGTCAGTGCTCTCCCTTCTATAAACTACTGAATGACATTTGTTTTCCTTCAATACAACGCTGACAAAAACAAACCCAGGCGGACCATCGCAATACTTCTGGAAAGGACGGATGGGTAAAAAAAGGGTGACGTAGTGAGCAATCCTAGGCAACTAGGGAATAACGATACCATTTCCACGCATACTTCACCACATCAAACTGGTGTAGAAATCAAAGCGAGAGGAGGAGGGCAGTAACTAAACTATGCTTAGCCGATCAGGGAACATCATACATACAATCACCATGCACACTTCACCATGTCAGACTGGAGTAGAATTCAAAGCCAGAGGAGAGAGGGCAGTCGCGCCGATGATTCACAAGTGGAGATTTAAGGGCGGGCGTTGCTTTGTTCGCTACGAGAGAAGAAATCTTCCCAGCCTCAGCGTGGTGATGAGCCAAGGCTTGGTGAGCGGGGAGGGAGATAGTTTTGTGCCTGGTAATCACACTCACCCGTAGAGACCGGAGTCCATCCCTTGTGGTGGCCACACAGCTAGGACTGCACCTCAAATGGGCCTGTGAAGGTTTAAAACACCTGTTCCGGAAAAAAAAACAAAATCAGGGAAAGATAATGGCTGTCTTACCGCTGCAAAAACTTAGAGTTACCCATTTTAAGGATCAAGCAAACGGACATGAAGAGTCAAAGGCTTGATTTGAAGGGCACGCGATATCAACTGTCTGCATGATAGGCGCAGAGTTTCATGCCACTGTTTTGGCTTTTTCTTTCTCTGATTGAACTGCCAAACTAACTGATAGTGTAAAATTGCTTTGGGCGTGCACACCGGCAGCATCTGTCCCTTGAAAACGGCGGGGTCACTCTCGCTGAACGCAAGGTCTAACACAGATGACTTCCCTTGCAGATTTCCGAACATTGTGTATTTGAGCAAGGTCAAGGGCAGTAATTTCTTGGTCCTTGATAATATGAAAAAACAACTTCGAGGGGGCCACTCTCAGGACGGGAGTCCTCCCATGGGAAGAAGACCAGCCAAAGGTCCTGGTTTTCTCTCCCTTTCTCTATGTAGCTCGGGGAGAGGGTGTCTGCAACTCCAGCTTTCTTGAGAACTTTAGCATGGTGCTAGCTGTCAAGCTGTGGAGACGGAGCCGAGATGAGTGAACCCTACACATCTTGGGATCTGGAGCGTACCAGCTGCTGCCTGAACTGTGTCTATGACCGCTGTTCTCAGCCCTCTCCCTGTGGAACAGGACTGTGTCTTGTTTATCTCATTAGCCATCCTCACCGGAAGTTCGCCCTGATCATTTGTAGGAGAAAGACCCGGAGATTCTGAGTGCGGAAGTGGAACTGAAAACCGATTCTTCTCGAAACTCGCCGGTCTCCGCTGCGTCCTTGGCATAGCAGCTGCTGGAAATAGAAAAGCATTTATTAGCCTATTGGGTCAAGAACTAAGTAAGAAGGGAATTAAAAATGAATCCAACAATTGTAATAAAATGAAGGCCCTGACTTACAAGTACTGTATGGTAAAGGGGTCAGACAGAAACAAAACCCAGTGGTATAGCACTGATTGTGCTGGATTACATACAGAAAGGGATTGAATATAACAGCGCCCAGAAGATGATGAGCGCTTACTGGTCGAAATGGGCAGACTTACATGGCATGTTGTTTTGACGCCAGAAGCTGTACAGTTTGGCCAAGCAGCTGGCATATTGGTGATAGTTTGCACCACTTGAATATGGTATGATAATTATTATGATCATAATGCCTAACTAGCATTTTCTAACCTTCAAATTTTGGTCCTTTGTTTTCGTTGAGAATGTTGATTTATTTGCAATAAAACAAAACTATGATGAGCATTTATTGTGTGTGTGTGTGTGTGTGTGTGTGTGTGTGTGTGTGTGTCAGGGGCGAATCCTTTCGGGGAGTCCATGAGTGGGGGTGTTCCAAACTTGTGTGAGAGGTGTCTCCACACAGCTCTGTTGGAGACGGAACGCATCCTATGCTTATTTCACTGAACACACACGCACTGACCAAATGACGAAATTATTTCAATGGCAGGTTTTTTTTTTTGTTTGCATTGTTCACTGTTCTCAAGAATGTTCCTCTTCTGTGCATTCCTAGTTTTTTTTTTTTTTTTTTTTTTTTTTTTTTCTTTTCTTTCGCCTTCCCGGCCATGCCAGATTCTCAGTCCTGTTAGTAAGGCGAAGTCAGCTGTCCCGCTGCAGCGACCCAGGCCGTCCCCAACAGCTTCTCCTGGACCTCAACCAGACTGACCGTAGTTTTCAAAATGGGGGGTATGGAAGGGACAAGGCAGGATTCCTCCTCCCTCTTTCTCCTCTTCCCCTCTTCCCATCATTCCTTTGCTTTCCTTCACACATAATCCACAATCGTGTCTGGATTCGTTTTGACGCGAACACATACTGCCTGTATGTGCGTGAAAGAATGCACTGTGTACTATTTGGATAATTTTATAACAAGAGAGAGAGAGAGAGAGAGAGAGAGAGAGAGAACCCTCCAGTACTTGCACCAATAACAGGACCATAAGGCACAGCAATGTCCCGAAGTCTTTCAGCACCCTTTGCTACAAATAAAATCACATGTATGATGAAAATAAGCGTTTGTATAGCGCAGCATCTCTAGTCTTTCAGCACCCTTTGCAACAAAATCAAATCATATGCATGATGAAAATAAGTGTTTGTATAGCGCAACATCTCTAGTAGAACGTAAATCTCTTTGCGATTTGCACGAAATT
>JADBJO010000253.1:455000-525000 GCA_016801955.1 Conus betulinus | reverse complement strand
CATGTCATTTGGTTGTTGAGGTTCCCCTTCTGGGTTTCTTTCTTTTTTTTTTTCCCCCACTTCCTTTTTTCGTTTTTCTTTCCCCTCTTTTTCCCAGTTGAGCTTTTCCTTCTCATTCGGTAGTTAATCTTCCCCCACGTTTCCCATCTGTTTGGGAAAACTTTAAATGTTGCTAACAGCGCACCGCCAAAAAAAAAAAAAAAAACCAACCAACTAACCAAACCAACCAAAAACAACAAACAGAACACAAAACGAAAAAAAAAAAAAAAAAAAAAAAAAAACGTATCACGAGACTTGTGATTCGTTTGTCTACTTTTTTTGTGCGCTATTGGTAACATTTAAAATTTGTTTAGATTTCCGCCCGCGGTCCCCTCACTTTCCAACTAGATCTGTTTGAGAGTTAATCTTCCCTTTGCCATTTATTTCGGAGTTAATCTTCCCCTTGTCATCTCTTTGGGAGTTAAGCTTCCTCATTCCATCTGTTTGAGAGTTAAACTTTCCCCCTGCCATCTGTTTGTGCGTGAAACTTCCCCTTGCCATTTGCTTGGGCGTTGAACTTCCCCTTGCAATTTGTTGGGGAGTTAATCTTCCCCTTGTCATCTGTTTGGGAGGTAAACTTCCCCTTGCCATCTGTTAGGGAGTTAATCTTCCCCTTGTCATCTGTTTGGGAGGTAAACTTCGCCTTGTCATCTGTTTGGGAGGTAAACATCCCCTTGTCATCTGTTTGGGAGGTAAACTTCCCCTTGTCATCTGTTTGGGAGGTAAACTTCCCCTTGTCATCCGTTTGGGGGTTAATCTTTCCCTTGTCATTTGTATGGGAGTTAAACTTCCCCTTGTCATCTGTGATTTAGTTGAACGTCTACTCGTCATCTGTTTGGGAGTTGAACTTCTCCCTGCCATCTGCTCGGGAGTTAAACTTCCCCTTTCCATCTGTTTGGAGTTATCTCATCCTTGTCATCTGTTTGGGAGTTAATCTCACCTCTTTCATCTGTTTGGGAGTTAATCTTACCCTTGTCATCTGTTTTTTGGGGTTAATCTTACCCTTGTCATCTGTTTGGGAGTTAATCCTACCCTTGCCATCTGTTTGGGAGTTAATCTGCCCCTTGTCCTCTGTTTGGGAGTTAAACTTCCCCTTGCCATCTGTTTGGGAGTTAATCATGTACTTGCCATTTGTTTCGGAGTTAATCTTCCCCATATCATCTGTTTGGGAGTTAAACGTCCCGTTGCCATCTGTTTGGGAGTTAATCTTCTCTGCCATCTGTTTGGGAGTTAATCTTTCCTTGTCATCTGCTTGGGAGTTAAACTTCCCCTTGCCTTCTGTTTGGGAGTTAAACTTCCCCTTGCCTTCTGTTTGGGAGTTAAACTTCCCCTTGCCATCTGTTTGGGAGTTAAACTTCCCCTTGTCATTTGTTTGAGAATTAATCCTCCCCTTGCCATCTGTTTGGGGTTAAACTTCCCCTTGCCATCTGTTTGGGAGTTAACTTTCACCTTGCCATCTGTTTGGAGTTGAAATTCCTCTTGCCATCTGTTTGGGAGCTCAACTTCCTCCTGTCATCTGTTTGGTGTTTGAACTTTTGTCATTTAGCAGTTGACTGTTGCCCTGTGTTACGACCAAAATTGCTGCCTGCCCAAAATGTTGCCGGCGACAACTTGGGCAGGCTTCTGTACCCAAACTGTCACCCAAACCCACATTATCGCCCATTGTGATAAACTGGGCAGGGATGTTGCATATTTGAGAGATTGCTGCTACTGCTGCCACTACTACTGCTATTACTAGTACTGCTACTGCTGTTGCAGCCACTACTGCTTCCACTATTATTACAGCTGCTGCTGCTACTATTACTACTGTTGCTGTTGCTGCTGCTACTTCTACTACTACTGCTACTACTGATGCTGTAATGGTCTCATTGATATATATGCAGCGCAGTTTGCTTATGCTGGGACTTGAAATTTAGAGAGAAAATGCAAAATCAAATGTTTACCTCAGTGACGCAAACGCACATACACATAAACAAACAAAAATAATGTGGCTGCAAGGGGCTCACCTCATTTACATATTCGAGCCAAAAATACTTTTTTCTTGCTGAAATCATATGAAGACAGTGTCGAGAAGGTGTTCTTATCCAACAGTATGCAAATCAAGAAATTCCTTCAGAACTAGAAAGCGTTTCACACACATGTCATGGAATGAACGCTGTTGCTAAAAAAAAAAAAACAAAAAAAAAAAACAAAAAAAAAAAACATAATGTCAGTGACAGAGAGAAAACCCTTGCTTCCTATTTTAAAATTTGGACAAAACTTGGCGAGGGGAAGGGGGGGGGGGGGGGGGGGGGGGGGGGGGGGGGGGGGGGGGGGGTGTGGGTGTGGGGGGAAGGTGTGTGTGTGTGTGTGTGTGTGTGTGTGTCCCAAAACAAAACAAAAATACTGAAATTCATCCCAAAAGAGCTGAGAATTTTGTGTCGCTAACTGTGGCAATGGAAGCACAGTCCATGGAGTAAATAAGACTAAATGAATGTTTGTGAAAGATCATGAAGAAGATAAGCAGCATGAGGTTAAAGACATTTTATTTACACTGAAAGCTGTTACATTCATTTCACATGTGATCACGATCAATATTTCTTCACACTGAAATCTGTTACGTCCATTTCACATGTGGTTAAAGTCTGTGTTTATTCATGCTGAAAGCTGTTTCATCTACATGTCAATACAGACAGCTTTTTATTCAAAGTGAAAGCTAGTACATCCATTTTGTATGTCACAAATTGTGTTTTACTCACTTAAAGATTTTACATCCATTTTACGCATGATAACAGACTGTTTTTATTCTAAAGAAAAGCTGTTTCATCTATTTTCACATATGGTAACATGCTGTGTTCACTCATGTTGGAAACGGTTACATCCATTTCACAAGTAACTGCATACTGTGTTTCAGTCAAACCCAAATCGCTGCCATCCATTTCACATGTAGTCACAGACTGCTTTTAATCACATTGAAAGCTCTTACATCCTTTTGACTTGTGGTTACAGACTGGTTTTATTCCAACTGAAAGCTGTTACATGCATTGACATGTTGTTACAGACTTTTTCTTATTCAAACTGAAAGCTGTTACATGCACTGATATGTGGTTACAGACTGTTTTTATTCAAACTGAAAGCTGTTACATGCATTGACATGTGTGGTTACAGACTTTTTAAAAATTCAAACTGAAAGCTGTTACACGAATCAATTGGCATGTGGTTACAGACTGTTTTTCTTCAAACTGAAAGCTGTTACATGCATTGACATGTAGTTACAGACTTTTTCTTCAAACTGAAAGCTGTTACATGCATTGACATGTAGTTACAGACTTTTCTTCAAACTGAAAGCTGTTAAATGCATCAACTACATGCATCAAACTGAAAGCCCTGACATGTGTGGTTACAGACTTTCTTTATTCAAACTGAAAGCTGTTACATGCATCAATTGACATGTGGTTACAGACTTTTTTTTCAAACTGAAAGCTGTTACATGCATCAACTGACATGTGGTTACAGACTGTCTTTATTCAAACTGAAAGCTGTTACATTCATTGACATGTGGTTACAGACTTTTTTCAAAACTGAAAGCTGAAAGCTGTGGTTACAGACTGTTTTTATTCAAACTGAAAGCTGTTTCAAAGCACTGACATGTGGTTACAGAATGTTTTAATTCACACTGAAAGTTGTCAAATGGCTTTTACATGGTCACACAAGCTGTTTGATACAGACTTTCACATCATGTGGCTACGGACTGTGTTTGTTCATCTGAGAGTTGTTTGATCCATTTCACATGTGGTTTCAGACTGTATGTTAACTGTGGTGAAAGCTGTGGTGGTTACAGGACTGCTGAAAAGGAACACGATGCCACAGAATGTTTCCACACAACATCTAAAGATAGGCCTACTTTTGCAACCATTAAGAAAAGAAAAGAAAAACACATCATGTGGCTACGAGGGAGGGGGGAGAGAGAGAGAGAGAGAGAGAGAGAGAGAGAGAGAGAGAGACTGTAACAAGAGAGCTGAGAAGAGAGAGAGGACAACTAGGGGCTGAGACACAGTGAGACAGGAGACACAAAGGGATAACAGAAAAGCAAGAAAACACATACAGGAAAAGGGAAAGAGAGAGAACAAGAGGGAGGAGAGGGGACCCAGAGGGAGAGAGACACAGAGAGATCGACACAGAGAGACAGAAAAAATGAGAGAAACACAACAGACAGACAGGTGGAAACAAGAGGGAGAGAACTGGAACCAGAGAGAGAGAGAGAGAGAGAGAGAGAGAGAGAGAAAAGAGAGAGAGAGAGAGAGAGAGGAGAGAGAGAGACTGACAGACAGAGAGAGAGAGAGAGAGAGAGAGAGAGAGAGGAGAGAGAGAGAGGAAGAGGAACAGAGATAAGAGGAGAGAGAGGGGAGAGGAAGAAGGGGAAGAGGCTGGGCTGTGTCAAAAAAAAAGATTCACAAACTGACCATCCCAACAAAAGTGAATAACCCGATAATATAGAAGTGAGGTTGAACACAGCCAAAACAGTCAGTGAATTTTATTCTTTTCCAGAAAGTTCTCAACAGTTCACTAGTACACAAAGCATACTTTAAATAGGCTTAACGGAGAGCAAGCGAACTGTTCATAGCTTTTCAAAGAGTTTGACATGATTGAGTATATGAGGCCAAACACATATACACTTTTAAAGCAACAGCAAGGCCACAATGCAATTATCAAAGACCTGAAAAATGACAGCAAAAAACAAACAAACAAACAAACAGACAGACAAAAGCCTAACCAAACTGAATGAAGCTGAAAGCATGAATGAGGATGTACAACTGCTAGTTTGTAATATATCTGACATACAGTCAGAACAGCGAGGTTCACATGTTCATCATACTTCCTGGAGACTGTAATATGTAAGTACAGGGAAGAACACACAGAGAGAGAGAGAGAGAGAGAGAGAGAGAGAGAGAGAGAGAGAGAGAGAGAGTTTATATTTTTTTTTTATCACACAACATCTAAGACAGAGACAGAGTTTAAAGACAAAGCAAAAAAAACATGAAAGAAAGAGATACACATACACACTCACACACACACATGATCGACATCAGCACACGGGTGTGAAGAAACTGCTCAGCTACTCCTAAAACCTGGCAATGACCAGAGAACATCGGTCTGCTGGTCCTAAAGGAACTCGTCAGCCAAACTGCACAATCACTCACAATCAACTGGTCCTGAAGGAGTTGGTCAGCTATATTGCACAATCACTCATAATCATATTTCAGTCTGCAGTAAACGGTAATACTCTTTCAGTAGCCTGTACAGATGGTGTCACTCCAGGGTTAAAAGGAAAAAAGAACTAAAATATCTCGCCCTTTACAGATCACCACCACAATGCTGCCATGTACTACGGCACACCTTGACTAGCACCATCACAGATCATCTTGGCAACCATAGCGTTATAGAAAAGAGGTCAGGTGAGATGCAACTACTAGAATTCACTGACCAGCAGTTGGAGGAAAAAGAGCAAAGATGGCAAACTGACAGAGTTATGCTGGAGTTTTTCACTAACCATCAATAACATCTGTCATAGCCCCCAACACATATGCACGACTTCTACATGATACAATTAAAAAAAAAAATCAACACCTGTGCTGGTATACCTGTTCAGCCTATAACTAACACTGTCGTATTGGGCAGACACTAATAACATGGTCCTGTTCACTAACTGTTTTGCATCCAGTTGTTAGATTCGAATTCGCTAAAACCTTAAGATGAACCACGCCCTGCACCAACTACACCCAGTTCTTGAATGACACGAAACAGGCAGCAGGGGTGAATGCAGCATGTTCAAATTTGCCAGAGTCAGGTCAAGGGTCATGCTTAAACACACCTCACTGACAGCTGCTTATGTACGATCAGAGTCACGCTTGTTTGCGGATGATGCAGCCTGCTACAGTCATTGCTAGTCCAGAAGACCAAACGCACTGACAAGATGACCTTGATCAACTTCTTGTGGAGAAGAGGTGTGAGATGTCTGTCCACCCTGGAAAACATACCTCTGTCTCCCAGTGACACATGACAGAAACCTGGAAAAAAAAAACCATTTGCCAGTGACCCAGGACAGAAACCTAGAGGTCACACCATTCTGCCAGTGATCCATGACAGAAACCTGGAAGTCACACCATTCTCCCAGTGTCCCATGACAGAAGCCTGGAAGTCACACACCATTCTGCCAGTGACCCATGACAGAAGCCTGGAAAACACACCATTCTACCAGTGACCCATGACAGAAGCCTGAAAAAACACCACCTCTCTGCCATGACAGAAGCGTGGAAAATGCAAACTTTGCCTGTGACCCATGACAGAAGAACGGAAAACACACATTCTACCAGTGACCCATGACAGAAGCCTGAAAAACACCACCTCTCTGCCATGACAGAAGTGTGGAAAATGCACACTTTGCCAGTGACCCATGACAAAAGAATGGAAAACACACTGCTCTGCCAGTGACCCATGACAGAAGCCTGGAAAACACACCATTCTGCCAGTGATCCATGACAGAAACTTGGAAATCACACTGCTTTACCAGTGACCCATGACTGAAGCCTGAAAAAACATACCTCTCTACCAGTGACCATGACATGACAGAAGCCTGGAAAGCATCAGCACTCTGCCAATAACCCATGACAGAAGCCTGGAAAACACTCTGCAAGCAACCCATAACAGTAGCCTGAAAAATGCATCACTCTGCCAATGACCAGCACAGAGGAGTCCCTTACCACCACTTCATGCAGCACTCTCTGTAGACTGTCACCAGCGCCAAATCCTGGTCACAGTCAAGAACAACTTAAGCCGAGATGGCCACAGTATCAATCTGTGACAAAAAGGTCACCCAAACTCTAGATGTCTTTAACAGAACCTAGAAGGTCGGCACATGAAAAAATCAGATACCCGGTAAATCATATCTGCCGATACTTTCCTGTATGCAGACACTGGGATCAACACATACACACCATGACATTTAAAGCAGTTGAAAGCCATTGACGATGAGCAGCCCACTTTGTAATGAGGTACTTCAGAAACTATTCAGTCCATCTGATTAACAATGACTAATTGGAAGTGAACATGTGAGGTAACTCTTGATCCCTTGATGTTGTTGTTGTGGGGTACATGCATCAGGTACAGGATGTAAGGGTGAGCTTGGAACATCCTTTTTTTGAGGATGTCTCCTTGTTTGTTCGGTGTGCTCTGTGTGACATTTCTGCTAGGCAATATGGTGGTATAAACAGCATTTGTTCAGAGCTATGAGCATATAATGATCTTATCACAGGAACAAACTTGTTGTTGTTATTTACCATTGACTGTTTCCTGCCACATTTAAGATTTCCTTTCTTAAAAAGAGTGGCCCAGTCAACAAGGTGGAACAGGAACAGTAGACTGGGATCAACCCTTACTTGGTGTGTATTGCACGGATCCAAAATAGACTTCACCATCTGGTGTGTACTAGAGAGATCCAGAATAGACTTCATCAACAGACGTGTACTACACAAATCCAGAATAGGCATCACCATCTGGTATGTACTACACAGATCCACAACAGATTTCACTGCCTGGTGTGTACTACACAGATCAAGAACAGTCTTCACTACCTGGTGTGAACTACACATGGAATTCACCACCTGGTGTATACTACATAGATCCAGAACAGACTTCACTCAGGTCTAGTGTGTACTGCACCGATTCAGAAGAGATTTCTTCACCCTGCGTGGTCTGGTCAGTGAAGCAAACTGTTGGCCACATAGCACAATACCAGCAGTACTTCTCCTTTCTCCTCAGGATAATAGAATGGAACCTTCTATCCCTGGACACTGCTGAGAAAATGCTCATCGACATTATGTCAATGGCTTCTTACACAGTGAACCACAGTTCTCTCTGTCTCTCTTTTTCCGGTTACTTTTTTTTTTACCCTTTTTTTTTTTTTTTTTTTTAAAGATCACCTCTGCATTTCTCTGATTTAATGATCCAGTTGATGACTGTGATCATTGAATGAAAGGAGAAGAAGGGAAATGGATGAAAATAATTTTTTTTTCTACACTACATGACAGAGAGAGAGAGAGAGGGGAGAGAGGGAGAGGGAGAGAGAGAGACAGACACAGACACAGACAGACAGAGAGAGAGGGGATGAAAAAAAAAAAATTCTCTTCAGCACATCTCACAGAGAGAGAGAGACAGAGACAGAAAGAGAGAGAGACAGAAAGAGAGAGAGACAGCAAGAGAGTGAGAGAGAGAGAGAGAGAGAGAGAGAGAGAGAGAGAGAGAGAGAGAGAGAGAGAGAGAGGGAGGGAGGGAGGAAAAAACGCAGTTTCTAATGTCTTTTAACACAACAGCAAAAAGTTCTAGACACAGACTTACAGCACAAATTCTCTCTATAATATCACAGAAAACTCAAAATTTCTTTCAACACAAAGTCACATGAGAGAGAGAGAGAGAGAGAGAGAGAGAGAGAGAGAGAGAGAGAGAGAGAGAGAGGGAGAGAGAAAAAGAAAGAGAGAGAGAAAGAGAGAGAGGGAGTGAGGAGATTTTAAATACATAAAATTTGCTACTACACAAGTGCTATGAAGTCCTGAGTGAATCATGGGGACTGACATGACATCTTTTTACCTCTCTTCATCCAAACATCACACCTCTCAGTCCTGAGTTTGGAACCTGTTTGGAACCTGAACAAGATTCTATCCCCCTCCCCTCATTCCCACTCCTCCACTGATCCGTCTCTCTCCCCTCCTACCATATCACATGAGGAAAAAAAAAACTGATGTTTTTCACTCTTCATACCCCCCCTCCCCCCCTTTTTTTTTTTTTAAAAGAAAGTTGTGTACATATCTTTCAGTTCTGTGATGTTTCAATGACAGTCGTTAAAACGTGGCACTAAAATCTGTAACTACTAAGATTGTCAGAGTATAAGTATCAGAATGTCTTTCATACAAACTTTATGCAACGATCAATGAATGACCTTGGTTGTGCTTGAGAAATCAGTGATCATTAAATGCACACACAGCAATTTTTTTTAGTTACACAAAACACAACTGTAGTATAGTTACAGAAAATAAATAAAAATTTTACAATTGGAGTTGTCAAATGTACATCTCTATACACATTTCTTGCCCAGCCAGTTTCATTTTTTAAAAAACAACACACATATTCAAGGTGAAAAGCCGTCCGTAAAAACCACACGTGCAGAAAAAAAAGGCATTTTAATCCTCATTTCACAAAATGAAAACATTTTCCCAGAAGACTTAAAAACATAATGCCATTAAACAGTAAAACCACAAACATTACAGCTCCCCTTTCTCGGCTTGCATCTACATCAGCTCTTCAATGTTGACACCGAATCAAAAATAGCCTTCTTTCAATACTCAACCAATCCTGAAACAGCTCGGGGACCTCGTTAAAATCAAGTCACATGGCGCCGAACTTTATATACAATCACGAAAACTAGTATGAGGAAGGAATGTGCTATGGTAGATTAAAAAAAAAAACAAAAGGAACTGGTTTAAAAAAAAAACAAAAACAACAACCAGTTCCCCTGCTTCAGATGTTTGTCTAGTGCTGTGAAAAAAATAATCAGGTTGGTACATGAACATTCAGTTAAAGAATAACACCCCCCCCCCCCCCCCACCCCCCCCCAAATTGATAGTTAACATTTAAAGCTGGCCTTTAAGGTTTCTGGTAGAGCCCAGATTCTCGTCGGCCTGGTTGTGAGTGCAGTATGGTCAAGTTTTTTTTTTTTCTTCTGTTCTTCGTTCCTCAGCTAGCACTCAGTGGTTCACCACCAAAGACATTATTGCATATGTTACCGTGTCCAAAGCTACCATAGCCACATTCTTTACTCAAGGATCTGCGGTATCCCAGTGTTGCCTAGAACTCTGCACTTTGCTTTTCTGATCAGAAACACATACAGATTAGAACCACATGATTGTTGACTGTTCCGGATCACAATACTTGAATCATCTTTGAGGATCAATGGAAACCTTTTTCTTGTGGGCACAGTTACCCAGAAAGCTGAGAGGAAAACAATCACTTCAAAAGGCTGGGACAGCAAACAAACTTTTCGGCCAAGTCCCTCAGATGTCCATGAGGGCCGTGTTCGTTTCCTTGTTGTTTCTATGCTTGGTAGAAAAGTGAAGCAAGGACGACCACACTGGTTCAGCATTCAAGAACAATATTCATTCAGGACTGACTGACCACTGTACAACACTATGTTAATCTGACAGTAAATGGTTTCAGTCAGTCAGTCAGTCAATATTCATTCAGGACTGACTGACCACTGCTTGACAGGAGGGAGCAGAGCGTTCAGTTGTACAGCAGAAGCTTACTTTTTAAAGAGAAAAGGTATGTGTTACACTGTGTGTATGTGTGTGTGTGTGTGTGTGTGTGTGTGTGTGTGTGTGTGTGTGCGTGTGTGTGTGTGTGTGTGTGTGTGTGTGTGTGTGTGTGTGTGTGTGTGTGTGTGTGTGTGTGTGTGTGTGTGTGTGTGTGTGTGTGAGTGGTGTGTGTGTGTGTGGTGTGTGTGTGTGTGTGTGTGTGTGTGTGTGTGCGCACGTGCACGTGCTTCAGTCTGACCTTCCGTTTTCTGGCAGGTTGTTTTGAATTCTGAGTGTTTGTACATGCGTGTTAGAGAGGCAGAAAGATTTAGAATGGAAATACACAAAAGAAGAAAAAAAGACAAATAACATGATGCTTCTCAAAAAAAGTTGCTTTGTGTTCTGGAATGTCTTTTATATTCAAAACGTTACAGTTTGTCACTGATATATTTTACGCTAACCTGTACCACCGTCAAACAAGAAGAGTTCAAATCAGAAAGTGAATGCCACAATGAATCCCCCCTCCCCTAGCCCCACACCCTATCCCCAATAACAAAAAAACAAAAAAAAAAAAAAAAAGAGCAAAATTTCAGTGACAAAAATGTAAAACCCAGGACATGAAAAATTCCATTCTTGTAATAATCCACATGAGAGCAAAAAAAAAAAAAAAAAAAAAAAAAAAAAAAAAAAAAAAATCAACTGTGTGTGCGAAAATAATGGACTTTTCATTCCTCTTGGATAAAAACTGGAAAAACTTTGAATGAACAGGTACAATGCCCTGGTTCTGACATTTCCACTGTTTCATTATAGCAGAGTGTTTATACTGACACTTTCAATTAAAGTCTTAATTCAAAGCCCAATGGTATTCCTCAAGCCCATTTTAACAGCCAGCACAAAACACAGTCCTCTTTGACAGATGCAGCTTCCACTTATTCCACATAGTGCCCATTCCAATAGTCAACACAAGTAATTTTTTTGTTTTTTCTTTTTTCCAAACTTTTTTCTTGTTGTAGTTCTAATTCATATGGCTTCCAGATTTCTCTACACTACATACATCATTCTGGTAAAAGAGCAGACACACGTCACTACTGTAAATATTTCCAGCTTGAAGACAGTCCACCTAGTGTCAATGCTGAAAGGGAGCTGGCACAAAGCAGTTACTTTTCGGACTGATCAGACTTGTGGATAGTCCACATGGCGTCTAGTGAACTGAGTGAGATGAGTGGGTCAGCAGGATCCTGCTTGACCTCCAGCCCTGACCCGGACACCTTCTTCTCAAAACTGGCCTTGCTGAACCGCTTCTTCTGCTCTCCCTTGCCAATGGTAAACTTGGTGGGATCCTGGAGGTCAGCCAAGGTCTGAGACACGCCCCCCGCCCCAACACTGGACGACGGAGACGGCGAGTGGGAGAAGGAGGGAGCCGGGTGTTGCGGTGAAGCACGGGACGATCCCGACTCGGTCAGGGAAGGCAGGCTCTGCAGGGAAGCGTTGGACCCTGAGCGACTGTGGGTCCTGCTCAGCTCAGCTCTTCCATCAGTGGAACCTCCCATTCCTTGGGGAGTGAAAGGAACGCTGGAGGCTGACCCTCCTCCTTGTCCCCCACCCCCTTGCCCCAGGGTGGCCTCAGTGCGGGACTGTTGCTGGACCAGGTCAGGCAGGCTGACAAGGGCTGCATGTCTTTAGGTTGCTGGGGCAGCTGGGCTGGGTGCTCTGAAGCAGGGGCACTGCTCTTCTCACCGTCCCCGTGGACGTGCAGGCGGCCGACCGTCTGCTGCAGGGTGTGCAGGTTCACAGAGCCTAGCACGATGTCGTCGGAACTGGCCGTGGTGGGTACTGGCTCTGAGATCTTTGCTTCTTTTCAAAATGTGGATGCTGCACCAGGATGTTTCCTGCAGGCAGGAAAAGCAGTGAACTGTTTACCACAACACAATCACTCACAAGTAAAAACATGATTTTCAAAACAATAATCTCTTAATACTGTGCTTCACTTCCTTTGCAATAATGCCCACATATCAAACATTTTGTTACATTACACATGAATCAGTTTCCAAAGAAATGCCTGACTTGCAAACATGGCATCACCAACCAGTGGCACGTCTGACTTCTATTTTAATTACAGAGTAAGGAATTACCAGGGCATGCATTTTTAAAGTAGTCACCCCCCCCCCCCCCCCCCCCCCCCCCCCCCCCCCCTTTCTATGTCTAACTTTTGGTCAATCCATGAAATCTTGAGGACATGAGGGACCTCTGGCATTTTCTTTTAAAACTTCTCTGGAAACCTGCTTCCTGAGCTCTTTAAAAAAAAAAAAAAAAAAAAAAAAAAATCAATACCGTTTCGTATCCAAAGTGCAAATACTGTTCATAAATGCTGGATCAGTGAATAAGTAAGAATGTATGCATTTTTTGATTTACTCACGTTTCTTCAGAAAGTCTTCAGCAAAACAGAGCAGGGCATCATAGCAGAACTTGAGCTGCTCTCTTTCTTGTGGATGAGGTTCTTGCGTTTCTGCAGCATGCGTTTGGCCAGGGCCGGTACGTCAATCAGGCCGTTGCCATGCAGCATTTCCTGCATGCCTGTGTAGATCATCAGGAAGGCTCCTGTCCTGCCCACTCCGTTCCTGTTGGGAAAACACACACACACACATTACATTACACTTTCCTCTAAATAACTGGCCCAATTCACATACTTTCCTTCCACATGTTGGTGTTTCTAGAACTTTCTCACTTTACATCAACTCTAGATTTAGTCACATGAAATTCTACACATGAATCACAGAATGAAGGTATTATTACGTCATGTTATAATTAAATCAGTCATTTGTGTCGGTCAGGAGGTGTGTGAGGACTGTGTCAGCATGAAGGATGGGGAGAGGGGAAGGAAGATGGGAGATAATCTGAATGGATGGGGGCATATTCATAGTTTAGAGGATCCGCGCTTAAATAATTACAGGTGCTCTCAATGAAAAAAAATGGCTTCTCTATGAGAGAACACCAGGATAATCAAGATCGACACAAATGGGGGCCTCTCTCTGCTAGACTTCACAAATGCGACTTCAAACTTGTAAAGTGTTGTATCAATATGAAAATACTTGATTTTGAACAAAAGTTTTCAATCACACACTTTGCTGACCTGAATGATTCTGATTATTTAGATGGTTGTGTGTGCTCTACCTTTCTTTCTTTTGATTTCTTTCGAGCATGCAGATGCCCGACTTTGGATTACTGACTGCAACTTTCTGATATGAATAGCAACATTTCAATTCCATTGACATCATTTTCGTTAAGCCAGTCCACCACTTGTTTTTGACACCAGTGTACATAGAGCCACATCAAACTTTTCTTTCACACATGGCATTTTGAAAACTAGACCTACAGGTCACCGTGGATGTGAAGTCCACGCCAGACTTAGCCATTCCTCTTCCAGTCAGGGACAGGAAACAAACACTGATTAAAGGGCTTTCCAACTTCCAGAAGAGCACTTCCAATTCCAGCCAACAATTTGATTCCTTGCACAGGCAATGGCCCAGATTTTTTTTCTTTTTTTCTTAACTCGTTGAGTGCCTTTAAGCCATCAGCTGACACCGTAGTAAAAATGTACTCCCAGTGCCTATGGGCCGTCCACTAACGTCATGCATTTTCTTGAATTTCATTCGTTACTATTCCTATCAAAGAACTGAAATAGAGTGTGCGTAGTAAGCCTTATATGTCTGCAGTATTAAAATGATATGCAAATGACCACACGTGAGGAGAAAGACCATTTTTCCTCATCACTGACTGGATGACCAGCCAGCGCTTTGTCTCGCTTGCAAAGATGGCGGCGCAACCTTCGACGAGCGTAGCGACCAAATCAACGTACTTACACAGCAGCTGAGCGGGCTCTGCTAATCATTTTTGACAAAGATAATAATCTTTTATTCAGCGACTCACTCGAGCATGAAGGTGAGATGATGATAGTGATGGAATTGCCGACCATATTCGTCAGTTATTGAGTTGTGCTGTGCGATCTCAAGAGTGTGTTCAGCTGACTGGTTACCAGCCTCGAACGAGCCAGCCTAGTGTGTACTCTGCACTGTGTGCGAGTGGCCAGCGACGTGTTAGTCAGCGCGAGAGGGGAGCGCGGCTGCTCGTGGCGTGACACGGGCAGCAGGAAAGGTAGGGGAAGAGGAGGAGTGAAAGAGAGGGTTGAAGTCCAGCAAGGGGGCGTGGTGGGGGGGAGGGGGGCGCGTGGTCATGAACTGACCTGTCTGCATGAGGTGTGAGCGTCTGGATAGACTTCTAGACTGTTTTACTTTCATTTACAGGTGTAGTGTGACAATACAAACTCTATTTTCAACTTTTTTGCTTTGTGTTCTTTTTTGGATGTGAAGCTGTAGTGGTAAATACATATGTTTTTGATTGTGCAAAAAAATCTATCCAACTCTAAATGCCTAAAATATTTTTTTATGATCAAAATTAAAACAAAAGAAGCCCAGATTCAAAATCTCCATTCAATTTCCTTCAAAAATCATATATATTTCATTTTTATATCTTTTGTAGTTTCTGAGCTAGAATTTTTTGTTAATTATTACCCCCAAATCATTAGATTTCCCTGGCACTGGGCCAGCCTTTGTTATGTAATATTTTCAGGCAGTGAACGGGTTAATAACAGAAAATGGATTCCTGTCTGGAATAAGTATACAAGAACTGTTCTCTGTCTAATAATGGAAAAGTTTAACCCACGAACTCCAAAAATCTCACTACTTCTGCACAATGAAGATGACAGACATCTCTTTTGACATCGATGACCTCAGAACATTACACATTATCATTAATATCAACAGCTGTGCACATATACGTACCGCTGCAACACACCCTTGAGTGGTCATGTCCTGCTTCTCTACTTTTCTACATTCACTTTTTATTTTGCTTCTAACATCTGGGTAATGCAGATTGTGTAGCTACCAGGTCTAAAAAATCTGGAGCCAAGGGATATAAAATGGCAATGTGGCTCGTAATCTAGAGCATTTTGACTCTTTGTTCCTTCTGCTCATCAACACCACACAGCTGCACCAGGATGGGTAACGCAAGGTAATGTTGCTTATAGTCAGCCACAAAGAGTCATATCAGGGCTGTCACCACGTTAAGTCAACTCACAAGTCATGATTTAAAAAAAAAAAAAAAAACAAAAAACAAAAAAAAAACAAAAAAACCCCACCCTCATTCATCCAACCCTTTAAAAAAAAACATCTCCCAAAACCACACCAGAAATTTTGTTAAAAAAATGTTCTCCATAAAATCTTGGATCAGATGAAAAATGTTAATGTCTTTCAGAATTCAAAGGTCACATCACGTGGGACATCTCTGAACATGTTTTCATGGAGTCTTCTGTAAAGTGTTTTATGTCTTACATTTTGCAAATCCCAAGACTCTAAACGAATATGTTTCACTGTGAGTGGTACATGACATGGAATGCACCACAGCACTTCTTCACCTTTTAAAAGACAAGAATGGGCGCAAATGGGAGTGGCCTGTATGCAAATGGCACAAAACTGTTTCTCCTTCATAGCCCCCTCAGGAGCATGGTACAAACTCTTTCAGGATTGGACAGATTTTAAATAATTTGTTATCTGTCTGTGAGTTCCATTCTCTTTGCCAGAGGTCTCTGACATAAGCCTGGGTTCTGGGTTTCAAATCAGTGTGAGGGATAGGCAATCTCCTAAACTCTTTCTTTATGGCACTCTTGGCAAGTTCATTAACCACTTCTTTGCCTCGAATGCCCACATGGCTGGGAACCCAAGTAAAAATCATGTTCTATCCATCTGATTTCAGAGACGTGTACAGTTCAAATAACTTCAGCAGTTGAGGGTGGTTGAGGTTATGGGACTTACCCACAATGCACAATGACTGGCTTCAGGAGGCTGCGCTGCTGCTGGTAGAAACTGTGGACTTCCGAGATGAAACGGACAATGTGCTGAACTTCCTCTGGGAAACCACTGAAAAAAAGGACATACATCAATTTCAGCACTAGATCGGCTATGATTTTAACATTCTCATTAAAGACACTGACACAGCACAGGAATAGCCATGAGTTAGACACTGTTATCCAGGTACTGAGACATCAGCACAAGGATGGATATTGATACTGCTCTCTGGAGACCATGTGGGATATGAATGGAATGGTTCTGATTTATGACAATGTTATGCAGAGACCAAGTCATAAGAACTGGAATGGCCCCGAGATATGACAATGTTATGCAGAGACCAAGTCATAAGAATTGGAATGGCCCCGAGATATGACAATGTTATGCAGAGAACAAGTCATAAGGACTGGAATGGGCCTGAGATATGACAATGTTATACAGAGGCCAAGTCATAAGATCCCGGAGTGGGACTGAGTTATGCAAAGGCCAAGTCACAAGAACTGGAGTGGCCCTGAGTTACGACAATGTTATACAGAGGTCAAGTCATCAGAACTGGAATGGCCCTGAGTTATGACAATGTTATACAGAGGTCAAGTCATCAGAACTGGAATGGCCCTGAGTTACGACAATGTTATACAGAGGTCAAGTCATCAGAACTGGAATGGCCCTGAGTTACGACAATGTTATACAGAGGTCAAGTCATTAGAACTGGAATGGCCCTGAGTTACGACAATGTTATACAGAGGTCAAGTCATCAGAACTGGAATGGCCCTGAGTTACGACAATGTTATACAGAGGTCAAGTCATCAGAACTGGAATGGCCCTGAGTTACGACAATGTTATACAGAGGTCAAGTCATCAGAACTGGAATGGCCCTGAGTTATGACAATGTTATACAGAGGTCAAGTCATCAGAACTGGATCGCTTATGACACTGTTATCCTGGTACTGAGACATACGCACTAGAATGGCCCTGAGTGACACTGCTGTTGTCTGGATATATGGTCATTAGCACTCTGGAATTTCATGGCAAAGGAACAGCTACTGCAAGAAAAAATGACACATGCTAAAATGCTTACTTTTTCTGCTTATAACTTTCTCTGGATATGCTCAAATCTGAGCCATCACACCACTGTGCGAGAATTATGTGTCGTCCAACTTCCGTTCTCCTTCCAGTATACCGAAGTATCTTACTGCAGACCTAAAGAGTCACTCAACCAAATGAAGATCAGCAGAAAAACAGCGACACTCCTGCAAGTCTTGTACAGTTGTGTACCATTACCAAGGTTCAACAAAATATGAGACAGAACACAGGTGTCAACGAACAGAAAAACCGATCATGGCTGTTGAGAGCAAGTTACTTAGCTCTGAGAGGCAGGGGAGTTTACAGCTCGCCCACAGCTACAGAGGCCAGGCCATGAATGCAGGCCAGGGAAAGGGGTGTTTTCTGCAGGCCGCTCGACACCAGCCAGCTAATCGTGCTGTACTCGGTGAACTGAATGTCATTGTGTGCTTAGCCAGTCTGGCAGCAATGTGTTCGGCATTGTTGAGCGGCCATTACAAATGGGGCTGTCAGTTTGATAATTAGTGGTTGTCATGAAAAATGTAATATATATGCCCTCTTGAGATGACTGAACTGACGAATTCCCAACAATTCTTTTAATACCAAACTCGGCTAGGTTTATTTTCCTGTAGATAACGTAGATACAGCATGAAAGCTTTATGCAAGGGCTCAGGCAATCATCAGACAATGACAACACACACAAAAAATGTGCAAAAATAACGTCATCATTTTCTGGGCATTTAATTTTATCTTGTTAAATGGTACACAAGTTTTATGCATGCCTCTGCTCGGACTACAGCAAGAAAAATGTTGGGTCAGAAATGTGTCAGCCTTGTTTGTTCGCCCTTTCACCACTATCACACGGGACAGAAAAATAAAGCTGTGTGATGTTGTAAGGTATTTTGTCAGCTTACCTGACAGGCCAGGTCTTGAACTGCAGGTGAATCACTGTCCTGCCTTGTTTGGTCTGCGAAAATACATGCACACTGCTTGAAGAATGTGGGTAACTTTTACTGTATACATACAAATGTTTGCGTATATGTATCTCCCCCTTCACTGGCACAGACTATCAGTTGCGCAAAAACACTTGAATAAAGGCAAACCATTATTTCACGTCATTTTTCCCTCAACTGTATTTCAAACCTAAAAATATCAGACCAGCAGAGCACACTTTCTATAGTCCCTCTTTCACATTGCAAATCCAATATGTCACAACTGTATCAACATAATCAATTTCTATATTCCTCTGAAATATTCCAGACCTAAAAACATATTACTAGTGTCAACAGTAGTCACACTCCCTCCCCCACATCTTCTCTGCCGTATTCCAAATCTAATACAAGTAGCAACACTCCCTTTCAGCATGACCTTAAACCTCTTGCATCTGCATACCTTACTAGACACAACTTCACAGTATTTGTCTTTGCACCAACTTACTCAAGTAAAAGATGAATGGAGGTGTCCATAGTGTCTAAACTGGCATCAGCATTTCATAAGCCAAGCCAGACTTTTGTGGGAAATTTTCGTTCACAGAAATGTCTTGAACGGCTAACTTGGATGTGGGGTGTGCCTGGCTGTGTTTGAAGCAGACGTTGTGTAAATAAAATATATGTTCCCCTCTTTTTTCTTTCTCCTCCCTCTACCTCCTATATTCCCTTCCCAGACCTTGGACAGGATGCGTGCTGTTCTTGGCTGCATTTGAGAGATGCTGTGTAAATAACATAACAGCTCCCCCCACCCCCTTACAAAACCATGGACAGGATGATGGGTGTACCTGGCTGTGTTTGAGGTAAATGTTGCGCTCTGTCCACAACTGCCGATACTTGACCGACTGGAGGGTGACAATCATGGGACTTGCTCCATCTGCTGGCCTTTCTCCATGGGGGAAGTACACAGGGAACTTCTGTCCAGAAGAGAAACACAGTAGTCAGCTTATCTGTACACATAGCATGTCCACCAGGGGAGGTATTTCTGCCTGAAAGGTATCACATACATCTCAACCAACTATCTTGCATAGACAGACACGTACATTACAAACTAAATCGTTAATTATATCTTAACGCAAAATTTGGTGGGAATTGGATCTGAAGAGCTTTTTTGGATCATTTAAAAAAAACAAAAAAAGTAACAGGGTTTTTTAAGCGTTCAAATGCTGTCTTGTGCTCTGAAAGAAAAAAAAAAAAAAAAAAAAAAATTTTAGTATCTGCAGGAATGCTACCATGAAGAAATTGGTAAAAACTGAAATTTGAAAGTAAAGCGATTTCTACCCAGCAGCAGGAAGAGAGGTATTTATAGATATTCACTAACAGGCAAAGGCCATTTATTATTACATTTTGCCAAATGGAGCAAACAGATAGTATGGTTTTACCACTAAGCCTGATTTAAGCAAGTGACATTGTTCGAAAGCAGCAAATTAAATAGCCATCGCATTTCCACAGTAACAGATCTTTACATAAATTATACAAAGGCATCACACATTTTCCACTGCAGATAAAAAAACAAATCATACCATGATTGTGGGGAAATGTTAACTGAATACAAAGTGACCCCAAATAAATGAAAATGTCAGACCCTTGCAGGCCTTCTTATTTCCGTAAGATTCTCTCTCTTGTTCATCAGCCCCAGCTTGACAAATGTGACACAAAGTAGGACCTCTACATACAGAGGGAACAGAGGAAATCTTATCAAGATGTTAAAAGTCAAAGAACAAGCTGCAATGCAGTATAAGTTAGGACCAAAAGAGACAACACTGGGTCTAATCATGGTTTGAAAAATAGAAAACAAATCAAATGAAAACAATACAATCCAAATCATTCCCTTACCTTATGGGTTAACTGCACTTAGGAGAATAAAAAACAATCCAAGCCATCCCTTTTCTTACAACTACACATAAGAACATAAGAACGGGAAAAAAGGAAATTCAAAAATAACCTTTCTTGCGGGGAGACAAGTTAAGCCAAAATGATTCTGTTACCTTTCAAGTAACTAAACAGAAGAAAGGCAGACACACCAACCCAAATAATCCAATTACCTTACTGGTAACTACACAGGAGAAATGGACACAAATCAACCCAAATCATCCCCCTAAGCTTACTGGTATCCACAGTGAAAAAAAGGAAGACAAACCAACACAAGTCATCCCCTTACCTTAAAAGTAACTACACAGGAGAAAAGGGAGACAAACCAACCCAAATCATCCCCTTATTTATTTGTAACTATACAGAAGAAACCAAGACCAACCAACCCATATTATCCGCTTATTTATTAGTAATTACATGGGAGAAATGAAGACTAACCAACTCATATTATCCGCTTACTAGTAACTACACACAAAAAAGGGAGACAAACCGACAAAATCATCCATCCTTTTATCTATCTTGAAGATAACTACACAGAAAAATTGGATGACAAACCAACCCAAATCATCCCGCCTACCCTAGAGGTAACTATGCAGACGAAAGAGAGACAAATCAATCCAGATAATCCCTTTATCTTACTGGTAATTACACCGAAAAAACAGGAAACAACACTACTCATCCCACTACCGAATGGACAACTACACAAAAGAAAGGGAGACAAAGCGACCCTTTATCTTACCTAGTAACTGTACAGGAGAAAGACAGACAAATGAACTTTTACCTTGCTGGTTTCATATTCGCTGGTGATCTGGACGATGACCTCAGACCCCAGCTCATACACCATGGCCCAGAAGTCTGTCATGGTGACTGTCAGGGGGGCCTGGGAAGCCACAAATTTGGGGCACGATGGGGCAAGGTCCTGCACACACAGTCACCCTCTGCTGGTCAGCCTGCCGGCCTTTTTCTGAACACCACCGACTGGTCTCACAAATACTTCTGATGGTGAACTCAACAAGCAGTCTGTCTCTTCCACGACTATTCGTTTGTGACCCATTCTCGTGAATGGGGGCCAAAGTCTCTAGCTCTGCTTTAAGCAACAGCTTGGAAAAGGTGTCTGAGGTCAATAAGAAAATATGAGATTTAATTCCTAAAATTCTATAAAAAATGAATAACAATAAGAAGATATGAGATTTAATTCCTACAATTCTATAAACAATGAATATAACCATTCTTCAAATGGGCTGAAAATCTGAAAGTAATCCATACTGAACTCCAAAACTTTTTCTGGGCTGATGTTGAATTAGTGCCAGTGACTAGGCTTCCGTTTTTTAAGAACAGTTCAAATTTGTGCATGCTTTGCTCCAGTATGTTCAAAAGAAATAATACTGGCATATATACATGGATAACATTCACAAAACATCTTAAATTTCATTAATACTGGCACAGATAACATGGACGACATATTCACAAAACATCTTAAATTTCAACAGCTGACAGAGCATCCAAAATCAATTCCTAAGCATTACAGACGGTGGATGAAGGGGAGTTTGGAAATTCAGACAAATATGTGAAAGACCTACATTCATCTGGGACTGCTACAGAACAATGTTCATCAATCAGACAGTGACTGCAGTCTGCTTGTGGTCTGACGCAGGAGACAGATTAGATTACCATGCAGCACTCACTGCCTTGTCTGCTCTTGTTTCCTATGAGATGGCGTGAACTGACTTCAGTGAAGCCACGACTCAATTAAAGTTCACACACAGAACTGAAACTCTCCCTGTGTTATAGTGTATATATGGGGAGTTTGTATTATACTCCCTGTTTGGCTAAGTATACTTACCATGTCAGACCATAGCGTTACTCAGCACTTTTGGTTCACGCCACTGTCGTTGCCCACGCACGGTTTTCGTTCATCGCTACTGCGTTTCTGTCACTGTGCGAGCTTGTTTACTTTTATATTTCCATTGTGTTATAGTGATGCGATATCCTGTTAACTAGGTGTCGCATAAGGGGTCGCTGAATAGCGCACTGGGACGGCGCCGTCATCCCCAGGCCAGAGTACCTCCGCCCTCTGCAAGAGCATGCTAAGGTAGGCATGCCCTGCAGTGGTGTGTAAGATGCCCATCCGGGCTACTCGGTCCCAATCCTTTAGCGCTTAAAGGGGATGGTGGCCGAAAGTAGGGGGGCCGGTTGGGTATCAGGCGACAATCTGATTGGGAGATGGCCCACTCCCTGGTAACCGGATTGTCGGCAAAGAGGGAGGCAACTGGGTGCTTCCTGTGGGTCCCAAGTAGGGCGCCGAAGGGGGGGCCGCATTGGGTGCCGGGGGCAGGTCTTGACCCGGCGTGGGGACGGCGTCTGCACCCCTGGCGCGTTTTGCCGGACTCTCCCACAGCGAAGTGAGTGACTGAGGTGCGACAATTCAGAGTCTGGAGTATTGGGCTGGGGGCAGCCCAACGATCTCAGGGAAGGCCAAGATCGGCAGAGGGAGGGGCGTCCCTCGACACGAAGTCCGGTCGAAACCGTTCAATGGTGTGGATGTCATAAAGGGATGAGAAGAAGTCCTCATCGTAGTCGTCCTCAGGCTGTGGGGAGTCAAGTTCCTGGGAAGGGAGGTCTTCCTCAGGGGGCAACTGCGCGGGTGCGCGAGGGTCCCGCCCTGGTAGGGTGGTGGCGGGGGGAGGGGGGATGGCGGGACCCTCGTGGCTCTATGCTCGGCAGACGGGCTGGGGTGGGAGAGCCCGGACTGCCGATCGGACAGCGCCCGAGGTGGGAGACCCAGGTCGACCCAAGTCTGCGAGGTTGGGTGCCACAATCGACCAAATTGTTGTTCAGGTTGGGTGTGTGTATTGAGCCACTGGTCCCTCTCGGGGGCATAGAGCCACTGGTCCCCGGGGAGATAAGCGGGCTGTGGCGGCCCAGAGTACTGTGCAGGGACTCGCCGGGGACCGGGGTAACCTTGGGCAGCAGGGGGGGAATAGTAATCGACCTGGTATGTGGTTTCCCCCCGGAGAGCGTGCCGGGTCCCAGTGGAATGGGACAGGTTACCCGTGGTCCCGCTGGTAGATCCTCCCCCCGGAGGAACGGGACCAAGGACGTTGCCCAAATGGGGGCCGAGTAGGTCGGACCCCGAACGTCCTGAACCCCTAGGGGAACCTGCGACGGGCGAGCGGGGGTGGTCGGCGGCGTCTTGTGTATGTTCACAACCGGTGGATGCACTCGGTGTTCCCATACGCCCAGAGTTATGGACATGTGCATGGTCGTGCCAAGACGTGGCCATAAAACTGCGTCCGGAGATAACTGGACGCTCCTCGTGCAGGGGTGTTGGCTGCACCTGTGCACGGTGGGGGAGAGAGCGTCGTCGTGAGACGGCGAGTCGGATGGGGGGAAGAAGTGGACCCGCGCGTCCCATAAGTGCGAGTGACGGGTGGGGGTTCCAGCCCAAGGCCGTCACCCGTGCCTGTCCGCGGCCCGGCAAAGGTCCCCGGGGGCCGGGGGTCGCGTGACTCGGCATAGTAAGTGGATGTCTGACTATGCGCAGGAAAGCTAGAAGGCAGGGTGGCTGGGGGAGAAGCGGAATCCCGCTCGGATTTCTTGGCTAGACGGGGTCCCTTAAGGGGGGCCTTGCCCTTAGATTTCCTGGGCAGGTTGAACGAAAGGCACTTAGAAATCGCAGCCGGTTGCCTTCTAGCTTTCGAACGCAACGGTCGTGCGTCCGTCGGTCGGGTAGAGGAGGGAGACTCCCGCGTCCCCTCCGCGGGAGGGACGTCTCCGTCTACCGCGGCCGGCCGTTCTCCCAAGGAGAGGACGGTTCGCTCGGGGTTGGAACCAACTCGTGGGTCCTCCGGGAATGTGAGCGAACTCTGAACGTCAGAGTTATTGCTCGACCCCAGCCGAGTCCTTCACCATATTGGGCGATGGCGCCGAGCGAAAACCGGAGCACACGATCGTAAACGGGAGACACGACGGTCGATCGAGGAGGATAACCAAGTCGACCGATCGATCGTGCGCACACAATAAAATAAAAATGTAAACAACGCACACAATGGAATATACAGGTAAACAAGTCCGTACAGGGACACAAAGCGCAGCAGAAATGAGCGAAACAGTGCGTGAGAAGCGACCGTGGCGTGGGCCCAAAGTGCTGAGTAACGCCACGTGTAAATACAATGACGCCGGTCGATCGATCGCGATCGTTAAGGACACGAAGGCGAGCGAGAATTTGTGACAACTGAAAGAAAGGGGTGCAAACCAATTGAGGAAGCAACTTCAGGGCGAAAAACCACGTAAAATACCGAGGGTTAGAAGTTGGTGCACAAGAGAGAGGGAGACCGGCGCAAAACAAGATGGCGACGAGACCGGCTCACGATCGTCGCGCGGGAGGTTGTGAAAACCGGAGCACACGATGTAACACGACGGTCGATCGAGGAGGGTATACAGGTCGATCAACCGTGCGCACACAATAGCAATATAACACAATGGAAATATAAAAGTAAACAAGCTCGCACAGTGACAGAAACGCAGTAGCGATGAACGAAACCGTGCGTGGGCAACGACAGTGGCGTGAACCAAAAGTGCTGAGTAACGCTATGGTCTGACATGGTATAGTATACGACGCCAAAATATATACCTGTCTGCGCTCAGTCTAGTACAGAAGTGATAGGGTTGATGGTGATACCACCAAATTTTGTCTGAAATCACAACACACACACACACACACACACACACACATGCACATACACAAACACACAAAACAGCACCAATCACAACTGATGCACACATTTATTCCCACCATTTTACTCTGGCATGTATATGAGAGTGGATAGCACAAAAATGTCAAAAGCATAATAAATTCAAAGTGTCCTGTCACAATGTTAAGCACCAGCTTTTAAGCCACTAAGCCACTCACGTTGATCCAGCTTGCATTGATATAGTCATCCTTGGTAGTGGACAGCACCACCCTGGTTTTCATCATCTGTAACACAAGTTTCATCTGGTGACACCTAACACCACCTTCACTCACAAAGCCACCATTAGATCTCATACAGTTGTTTCGTTCTCTCTCTCTCTCTCTCTCTCTCTCTCAGACAGACAGACAGACAAACACACGTGCACATATACAGCATGACACTATGCTGTGGCACTTTGATATTTCTGTCTTAGCATCAAAAGGGTATTTCTTAGGATGCTCAGGCAGATACTAATTTAGCACAACACACACTTCCAGTTGATTTGGCTGACAAGTATTGAAATGGACCGTCAGTATACTGCCTTAAGCTGAAAATGAATGCTAGGTTCTTGTTGGGCAGGTTCTTCTCTCCATGGCTTAATAATGGGTGGGTTGTCCACATGGACAAAAGTCACTACATTTGTGTATAGCATTAGCAACATTACTCATCATCATTATGAAATAAGAAGCATAAGACAAGAATTTTAAAAAAAACTGCAGACAAACCTGTGCTGTGCATGCCAGCCAGCCTGTTGTTGTGCTCAAAACAAGTCATGCTGAAGAACATTTACCAAGCAGAACAGTAAATTTAGTTTCAAAGTAAAATGACTGCAGCCGAAAATAGAAAAAAAAAAAAAAAAAAACTCTTCCCTCAAACGCAACAGGCAAATCACATGACAAAACAAGATCTATGCCTTTTGACTTCCTTGGTCTTCTGCAGGCAAGACAAACAACAATAAAAGATGAACAACATTCAAAGACGAACAACAACATTCAAGACAATGAAAATGAAGAACGAATGGGCCTTGAGGAGTTAAGTGAGGGATTATACTAATCAAAACGTAAACTTGAGCCATGTAATAAGACCGATTTATTTGGGGGGGGGGGGGGGGGGTTATACTAATCAAAGACAGGTCAATGATGTCTACATCAGAAAAAAAATAACATATATGTACATTATGTGAATGCTTGGCCCTTTGTCTCACACAGACACTGCTGTATTTGATGTATAAGTCAGGCATACTACATCCTGTTTAAGACAGATTGAACACTTTGACATTTCACACATGCGCACGCACACGCGCACACACACACACACACACACACACACACACACACACACACACACCGAGTGACACACAGCCTGCACCAATTTGTTGGCCCTGATCTGGAGTGTGCACATACACACAAGCATGCACATATTTGTGCGCTCATGCACACACACACACACACACACACACACACACACACACACACACACACACACACACTCATGTGGCACAGCCTTTTCCTTGTGTGTCCATCAGTAAACACTATTCTCTTTCACCCAAGACACTGGCATCTCTAAGTGGAGGGCTTTGAATCAAAAGGAGAAGGTGGAAGGGGGGCAGGACAGTGAGGGGAGCAGGCAAGGGAAGAGGTGGTGAATACCCAATAGATAGGAAAAGTATGATGTAACCTGCTTCTTCAGGCCTTCAGATGAGGTGGACTGGAAGCAGGGAAAAAAAAACACACACACACACACACACACACACACACACACACACACACACACATACACACACACACACACAGAGTCACACAAAATCACACACACACAGAGTCACACACACAAAACACACACACACACAGTGACACACACTCACACACATCTGCACACATGCAAGCGTACACATGCGCGTACACACACACACAGAGGGAAAGATGACCAGTTTCACCACTATGTTATCATGTGACTGTGACTTACTGGAATCATTTCTGATTTCTAAAGGCAGAAGCAGAGAAAAAAAAAAAAACAACTCATGTTCCCTCTCATTTTTCAGAATGAAGCACTGTCACATAAATCAATGTAAAATCTTGTGTTCATCAAAACATAAAGGTCAAATGACAACTCAGATGCATGTTTCACTTATACATGTATCTTTTCTTCCTTCAAGGATGCCCTTGTTTCACTTGCAAAAAATGGTAACGTGTCTTTGGTGACCCAGTTAATGATTTTTCTCCAGCATCTTCAACTAGACTCAGGCGAAGTTTATAAACACACACACACACACACACACACACACACACACACACACACACACACACACACACCACAACAAACAAACCAAAAAAAAGAAAGAAGATATCAAATGCAACCCTCGTGCTCATCTATAATGGAAAACAGATCGGTATTCATGTCACTTGCTTTACATTGTTTAACATCAGCATTATGTATATTTCATCTTTCTATGTCACAAGACCTGATGTTCAATATCTAGCTCGATCAAGACAGGTACAGGGGAGGGAGGTGGAGGTGGGGGGTGGGGGAGAGTATCAGATGATGCAAAAAAATCTCCAAGGAACTGACTTCAGTGGCACATGCAAGGAACACCACCACCACCACCACCACCACACACACACACACACACACACACACACACTCACATGTACACACACACACACACACACACACACACACACACTCACACATGCATGCGCACACACACACACACACACACACACACACACACACACACACACACACATTCACACACACACACACACACACACATGCACACACACACACACACACACACTCACATCACATGCACACACATACACACACTCACATGCACACACACACACACACACACACACACACACACACACACACACACACACACACACACACACACACACATGCATGCGCACACACACACACACACACACACACACACACACACACACACACACACACACATGCACACACACACACACACACACACACACACACACACACACATGCACACACACATGCACACACACACACACACACACACACACACACACACACACACACACACAACTCAATACCTGACTGACTTTCCAGAAAAAAAGGAACAGAGAAAATGTTATACTGTCAGTGTCACTGACCCAGTTTCCTAACCTCTGGCAACTTTAGGCCGACAAATATCAACATGCGTTCATCAACTGGTGACCGCAAAAAAAAAAAAAAAAATGAGGTTGGCATCGAAGCGAAAACAACAATGATAATGATAATCTGAGAATCGGAAGATAATGAACTTTATTCCAAGGAAAGTGGATGAGCTTGTATTTACTTTTTTTTTTTTTTTTTTTTTTTTTTTTTTTTAATTTTTCATGCAGCCATTACCCATATTTCTAATCAAGCCCTTGCCCATATTCTTCATCCAGCTTTTGCTTTATTTTCCATCCCCTTCACCTCTTGCCCATCTCTGTCACCCTGCCCTTGCCCAAATTTTTCATGCAGCCTTTGTCCAGAAACTATTGTTTAATGCTGGTGTCATAGTCTCAATCTATTTTATAGTCTGCAATGCACTGTTTGATGTTAGAATCGAACCAATCTTTCCATCTTTCTGCCTACTATGAATTGTTAGCTGAATCAGTACTTTTGTTTTCCTTTTATGTGTTGTTCAGTGTTAGGACTACATCTGCCCTTCCATCTCCTGTCTGCTAGGTAGTGTTCACTGTATTTACTAAATCAATCTTTTTATCTTTCTCTAAGCTATGGTTTGTTCACTGAGTGAACTAGTTCACAGAGTTGCTATCATCTCAAAAGCAACAATGTGTACTTTTCCAAATTCAAGCGTAACACTTGTATGCGATATGACAAGTCTGACTCAGCAAATCAGCAATTTCAGTCACACTTTGCTTTGTATGCGCCATGATGATGCACTAGTGAGACCGAAATCTGGCTAATTCTCACCAGGTCTTGACATGACCTACAGAAAATCAAACTGGCTGACAATGAAACCTATGAACAAGGGGGCAAAATCAAGATCGTTTTATAGCAATTTATTTCACCTTTTATCCTCTCTTTACAGAACTTAGCCTGGTTTTTTCTTTTCGACAAAATAAGTCTAAAGATATATGTTGTCTTGATTTTGTTTAAGCTGCTGTTAGGTCCCTGAAGCATGATTCAATTATTAATAAATACACATTGTTTTTTGGTACTGCTTTCATCACAAAGTGTCGCAGTGCAGCATTATCAACAAAACTGCAGCATGCTAAATGAAGGCATGACACTTGGAAGCCCTGAAATCATCCATCTTTCTAAACTTTCCATCTTTCTATGAATTGTTAGCTAGATCAATTCCTCCATCTGTCTATCATCCGCTATGTATTGTTCAACATTCTGAACCATATCAACCCTTCCATCTTTCTGTGTGCTATGTAATAATTTTCACTGTATGAACTGAATCGGTCTTTCCATCTTTCTGTCTGCTATGTAATTTTCACTGTATGAACTAAATTGATCTTTCATCTGTCCATATCTAGAATGTAGTTTTCATTGTACTAACTAAATCAGTCTTGTCACCTGTTATAATATAGTCTTCAGTGTTTGAACTAAATCAATGTCTTTGTTTGATATGTACTATTCACTGTATGAATTAGATCAATCTTTCCATCTTATCTGTTTGCTATGTACTGTTTACTGTATAACCTAAATCAATCTTTTCATCTTTCTGTCAGCTACTTAGTGTTCACTATATGAATTAAATCAATCTTTCCATCTTTCTGTCTGTTATATCTTGTTCACTCTTTGAACTGAAGCGGTCTGTCTGCTTTGGATTCTTCACTGTGTGCATGAAATCATCCTTCTTTCTGTACTTTTCATTTTTCTGTCTGCTATAAACTGTTCGACCTTTGAATGAAATCATCATCTCCAACATTCTCTCTATTTCTGTGCATTGTTCAATGCTTGTACAAAGTCAGTCTTTCCATCCCCCTGTCACCTCTGTATTGCTAAATTTTAACTTATTGGCATTGAGTATCATTAGCGAAATCAGTCTTTCCATCTTTCTGTCTGTGCTCACTGTGTGAACTAAATCATCCATCTTGATAAACTTTCTGTGTGCTGCTATGTGTCATCTCAATGTTTGAACTAAACCATCCCTTCCATTTTGCTGTCGGCCATGTATCATTCAATGTTTGAATTAAACCATCTCTTCCATTTTGCTGTCGGCCATGTATCATTCAATGTTTGAATTAAACCTTTCCTTCCATTTTGCTGTCGGCCATGTATCATTCAATGTTTGAATTAAACCTTTCCTTCCATTTTGCTGTCGGCCATGTATCATTCAATGTTTGAATTAAACCATCTCTTCCATTTTGCTGTCGGCCTTGTATCATTCAATGTTTGAATTAAACCATCTCTTCCATTTTGCTGTCAGCCATGTATCATTCAATGTTTGAATTAAACCATCTCTTCCATTTTGCTGTCGGCCATGTATCATTCAATGTTTGAATGAAACCCATCTCTTCCATTTTGCTGTCAGCCATGTATCATTCAATGTTTGAATTAAACCATCTCTTCCATTTTGCTGTCGTCGGCCATGTATCATTCAATGTTTGAATTAAACTTTTCCTTCCATTTCTCTGTCTGCTGTGTATTGGTCAATGTTTGATTTAAACCTTTCCTTCCATTTCTCTGTCTGTGTATTGGTCAATGTTTGAATTAAACCTTTCCTTCCATTTCTCTGTCTGCTGTGTATTGGTCAATGTTTGATTTAAACCTTTCCTTCCATTTCTCTGTCTGTGTATTGGTCAATGTTTGATTTAAACCTTTCCTTCCATTTTTCTCTGTCTGCTGTGTATTGGTCAATGTTTGATTTAAACCTTTCCTTCCATTTCTCTGTCTGTGTATTGGTCAATGTTTGATTTAAACCTTTCCTTCCATTTTTCTGTCTGCTGTGTATTGGTCAATGTTTGAATTAAATCAGTCTTCTCACTTTCTTATATAATATATATATATATATATATATATATATATATATATATATATATATATATATATATATATAAATTCAATGTTCAAACTAAAACAGTCCTTCCATCTTTCGGTAGGCTGTGTATCAAATTGGTCACTGTTTAAATCAAATGATTCTTTCAATTGTTCTGTCTGCTATGTTTTCTTCAACGTTTCAACTGAATAAATCTTTCCATTGTATTGCTCCATGTTTTTCATATACATGTAAATTAGCCCTTCCATCTTTTTGTGTGCAAATAACATTAAATATCTGAAATAAATAAGTCTTTTCCATTTTCTGTCTGATATGTACTGTTTGATGTTGAAACTAAACCGGACCTTCTGTCTCTCTTCATGCCTTCTACTGGTCAATGTCTGAACTAGATCATCTTTAATTTTCCTGTCTGCTATCTGTTATTCAATGCTGAAAAGTAAAAACTACTAACACTACAGGAACAATGCACAAATTTACTGTTTTTTTCTAAAATCTTTTTCAGATGTAAAAACCAAAGTCCCAGTACTATTCAATGTTAGAACTGAACAAATCTTCCAATCTTTTGTCTGCTAGGTATTCTTCAAAGTGAGAACTGAGTAAGTGTTTCCATCTTTCTGTCTACAAAGCATTATTCAGTGTTTAAAATGAATCAGCCTTTCCAACTTTCCATCTGCTATGCATCACTCAGTGTTAGAAATGCTTTCCATCTTTCTGTCAGTTAGGAATTCATGCTACATCTGAATGTCTTTTCATCTTTCTATTAACTATCATATATGTAATGTTCAATGTTTTATATTGTTAATGAATCAGTCTTTCCATCTTCCAGTCTGCTATGACTTATTCAATGTTAGAACTGAATGCCTTTTCATCTTCTCTGTCAGACATACAACGTTCAGTGATACAACTGAAAGAACCTTTCCATCTTTCTCTCCATGATGTATTTTTCAATGTTAGTCTTTCCATCTTTCTGTCAATTATGAAGGGTTTTCAGTGTTAGAAATGAACCTACCTTTCTGCTGAGTCTGCTATGTTGTTCAAATGTTTTAAACTGAACCAGCATCAGAATGACACAGCTCATACTGCACTGCTATTAACTGTTTACAGTCCACAGATTAATCTTGAAGAAAATCCTCTGTTCAGTTATAAATAGAAATGTCTGTCTTCATACTTAAGAACTGTCCACTGTCACTGCTTTTCCATTCATCTTCATAGACAAGCAAACTGGCAGACAAAAGAGAGGCAGAACACCCATATCTTTACAGACGAAAGTAAGGGAGCACCATGTTTATACAATTACTGTATGGTGATACTGATCACTAAACTTCACATGTTTCATTTCTCTTTCTCTTTCCTCATAGGAAAGAATGGATCCAACTAAAAGCGTGCAAGCACACACGTACATATGCACACCACACACATGCGCACACACAAAAAGGAAAAACGCTATGTCAGAGCTTCATTCAAGCTTGCCTCTTTTTTGACAGTATATAGCTGTATTATATTGAATACTGCCTGTCACTCCCAATCTTTTTGCTGCAGTTTATATGCGAACTGCTGATGTGTTTTGACTTTCGTCTTAGCATGTAAGAAAAAGAACATGACAATACGAAACAAAATCATGGTTCATGCTTCTCCCTTTTTGTCTGCATTTCCTCATTTTCATAGAGCAAGCATTCCTGCATCATGTGTGAATCTTTTGGGTCATGAAGGTCATGAATAAAACCTCTTGTTAATACTCTCGTTACAGTGATGTATGCACAAAATGTTTAAAAAAAGATCTTGACTGATTTCTTTCTCTCGTTTCACCTGCGCCTCTTTGATGCTCTACTCTGAAACTTCGCTGGCTCAGCTATGGCTCAGTTCCTGTTATATTCAGACAACTCACATCCTTTCATGAATCTGTGTGCTGAATGGAATTGAAATTGTAGTGAACAGTTGCTGCTTTCTGAATCAAATGCCGAAGTTCCTGGTGTTAAAATTCATGAGCATTTTTACAGGAACAGATCTATTGTTTTAAGAAAAGTGGATATTCCAGTCTGAAGGAGGCATCAGAGTCTATAATCAAACTGCTCTACAAATGTGACAATACACGTGACCATAAGAAAATAAGATCCCAACTTCCTTGCATTTTTGCACAAAACACAAACCACAGCAGAAATCTGAAGGATATCAGAGCAAGCAACACCTACCCAACCCAATCCCCCCAAAACAAAACAAAACAAAAACCCATACTTACAATCAATGACAACAATAAGCACCCCCCCCCCCCCCCCCCCCCCCCAAAAAAAAAAAAAAAAAAAAAAACAATAATTTAACTCATACACATATATAACACACACCCCTAGCAATGCAACATGAGATGAAAACACACAACAAAAAAGGACTTACACGGCATGATATCTGGGTCTCTGTTTTTCATGGGGTAGCATCGTGCAATAGCGATGGACTGCTTCTTGACATCATGATCCTGACTGTCTATCAGACTCTGGTAACACATACATCACACAGGATATATAATCTTAACACGTTACACACAATGTTCAAAGAATAAGTCACACCGTCTGAGTACACGGAAAACAGAGAGATGGAAAAGGAGAGGGAAAGACTGAGAACATTAACCTGTAATAAACCAAACTGAACAAAGAAAGAAATTATATAAGCACAATAAGAATGAACTTCAGGACTATTCTATGAATATGTAGAATTGATGTTTGCATGAATGCAAAGATATGTAGAATTTATCATTTTACTTTGTTTAACTGACTAGTAGTAAAGAATTGAACAGATGATAAGTGGTGCTGCCAAGGCTAAGGCATGTGGGTGCTGAGGGGAGGGGTGGGATGAGAAAAAGGATGGAGTCCTGGAATGAACACGGTTTCTTTGAAGGACAGACAACAGAGGCAGAAATGAAAGCATGACTACGGAGGAGGAAGGAGGGGTGGGGGAAACTGGTTGTAGGACAATTGACAGAAAACTATACACACACATACACAGACACGTACCTGTGCATGTGAGCTCTCTTTTCACTCCCCATCTCCCTGCTCTTCTTCCCACTTTCCTCCTAACAACCCCCCCTTCCTCCTAACAAACCCTCTTCCTTCATAGACAGAATGCCCAAGAATCCAAAGCTCTCACCTTCCAAACTGTGTCTAGCCGGGACACTCCCAGGATAGATACAGAGAGGTCGTCCACAAACTTGCCGAAAGCTTCCACATCGGACACCAGTTTGTTGAGAACACTGCTGTTGGAATAAGGATCCTTCACCGTTTCCACAATAGCACCTTTCTTCATGGCCTCTTCCTTCTGCTGCTGCTTCTCCTGATCCGTTAGAACTTTAGGCGTGATGATGGGGGCCGGGATACCAGTGTGCTTTGACCCCTCTGGACTAGAGGACAGCAGCTCGTCCAGTGACGACTCCTGACGGCTCAGACTGGGTCCAGACATTGAACCAGGCTGAACGGAAGTGGTGGCAACAGGGGCAGCTGGGATGTTGCTGCCAGGCTGGGTCTGAGGAGTGGGAGGGAGGGAGGCATGGGCTGGCTGTACGGTTGGGGTGGATGAGGAAGGCTGCAGATCTGAGCCTTGAAGGGGGAGAGAGTGAGGTGCTCCAGGTACCTGACTGGACACCCCTGGCTGTGATGTTGGGGTGGGAGGCTGCGCAGTGCCTGCTGGCTGCACCACGGATGGCTGGAGAGGGGTAGGGAAAATCAGCTGGGACTCTGGGGGGATCTGAGGCTGGGCCTGTTGCGTAGGATATTTTTTGGATAAGGTTGCTGTGACTGAGGATGCTGTCCTGGCATGGGTTGCTGTGGACCCTGAGGTCTGATCTGTTGACCCTGCATCTGGTGAGACTGCGGTTGCATCATTTCCTGGGGATGCTGCTGTTGCGAAGGATGCTGGGGAGGGAACTGCTGGTGCTGTTGTGGCATTGGCTGCTTCTGCTGGGGAAAAGTGTTGCTGGGGATACTGTTGTTGTTGGTGCTGTTGAGGGTGGTACTGTTGCCGAGGGAATGACTGTTGCAGATGTTGGGGAATTTGCGGCTGGCCTTGGGGGTGCGGCACTGACTGTTGTGGAAACATATTTGGCTGTTTCTGCTGAGGTACCTGCTGCTGAGAAAAAACTGCTGTGGTCTGGGACCTGGTGGATAACCCTGCTGTCCAGGATATACCTGACCACCCATCATTGGGCTCTGGCTGACCTGTGATGGAGCAGCGTGGGACTGTCCAGCCATACTGGCCACAGAGGGAGGAATCACACTGGCAGTGCCAGACTGAATAAAGTTCTGGGATCCCTGGCTGTAGCCTGCCTGATAATGACTGGACACAGGAGGTCTGTGCTGCTGGGGCTGGAGGTGAGGCTGGAATGTCTGGGGAAGCCCAGGGGTCTGGGGCTGGGGGTGCTGTGGTTGCTGGCTCATGGCTTGCGGTGGAACTGCTCCAGGAACCACTCCCATGTTCTGAGCCCCTGCCACGTACTGTCCAACACCCTGCCCTGGACCTGCCACTGGGCCTGAACCCAGGCCAGGAACCTGAGCAGACACCTGGCCCTGTATGTGGGAGGAGTTCTGATTCAAGTGACTGTATCTGGGGGCTGCTGGAATGCCTGCTGGGGGATGGGATGAGTCGACTGGCTGCTGGCCGGCAGCTGGGAATGTGTGGGAGGCAGCTGTGGCTGGGACGTCCTGGATGGTGGAAACTGACTATGAGGCATCATGCCTGGGATGGGCTGCTGCTGTCCTGGCTGTTGGTGCTGGTACTGTGAGGTCTGAGGATGTCCTGAAGACACAGAGAAGGCACCCCCTGAGGCAGTCTGTGACTGTCCCATGCTCAAAGCTTGGCTAGTGCTGGCTAGGCCTTGTCCCGAGGGAGCAGGGATGGTACTGTAAGGAGTCGGTACACTTGAGGAAGGCAGACTGTATGGCTGCTGTCCAAAAGACAGGCCCGGGACAGATGTGGCTGCGCTGTCTCTAGCAGACATCTGAGATGGCTGAGGGTGATCTGGAGCCAGGGATCTGACTACAGATGACTGACCAGGCTGACCATACACCTGCATGGACCGAGGGGCATGCTGACCTGCCTGACTGATGACTGGACTTTGAGGCCTCGGCGGAGCCACCACACCAGGCTGCTGTTGGGCAGCAGAATACCCCTGATGATATTGAGCTCCACCAGATTGCTGTGCCCTGGACTGCCCCTCCAGGGAAGTACTGCTGCTGGTTGGGTTGCTGGTAGTGCTGATGGGGTTGTTGCTGATGCTGATGAGGTGGCTGGAACTGTTGGCCCGAGGGCACCTGTGCTTTCTGGGGAGGTGTTCCTGGTCTCATTGAAGCAGTCTGGGCCAGATGAAGAGGCATGGAATTCCCTCCCTGGCTGTGCATGGTCTGCTGATGATAGGCTGGCACAGCAGGAGACGGTGCAGGGGACGACACAGGAGAGGGACTAGGTGAAGGTCTCATCATGGCCTGCTGGCTTGGTACCCCATAGCTCACTGGGTATTGCACCGAACCACTTGGCTGACCGGGTATATGTGAATGGATCTGAGGCGTGGCTGATACTGCTGCATCAGAGGATGCTGAGCTGGAGCTGGAGAAAGGACCTGCTGTACTCTGAGAGGAATGAGGGACAGCAGGTGCTGACACCACGGAACCTGGCGGCCGGGGGGGAGCCATCTGCCCCTGCTGGAAGGACCCTGTGGATGCCAGGGATTCTGAACTGGAAGAGGACATCACAGTGTCACTACCTTGCATTCCTCGACCAGCGGCAGATACGGCTCCCCCATAAGGACCCAGCTGAGCAGCCAGCCAGGTGTGGAGGGAGTGAGGAGAAGCCCTCTTTGGCCATGGACAGGCTGGACTCATCAGGCAGACTGTGGTTCTGGCTCTGAAGGCTGGACACATCTGGAAGATTACCGCGCTGCTGGGATTGGAGGCTGGGGTTCACAGGAAGGTTGGCTGTCACATCAGGTGGAGGGGCCACTCTGGCCTGGTAGATGTCGGGTCTACTGATCCTGTTACATTACACACAGACTACTGTGACTGATAGACATCTGATCTGTGACATAACACAGAGACACATCTGATCTGTGACATAACACAGAGACATCTGATCTGTGACATAACACAGAGACATCTGATCTGTGAGAACACAGAGACATATGATCTGTGACATCCCACTCAGACTACTGTAACTGATCAACATCTAATCTGGAACGTAACACACAGACTGTTGTGACTGATGGAATCTGATCTTGGACATAATACACAGACTATTGTGACTGACATCTAACCTGTGACGTAACACACAGACTGCTGTGACTACCACAGAGACAGACGTTTATATGAGACGTATCAAAGGGACTATTGTGATTGGCACTGATAAACACGTGACCTGTGACATAACCCAGGGACTGCTGTGTTGACTGATAAACATCTGATTAGTAATTCACAAGGACTGTTGTGACTTTCAGACATGTCATCTGTGACACACAGGGACAGTTATGAACTGATAGATATCGGACCTGTGACATAACACACAGACTACTGTGACTGATACACATCTGACCTGTGATAGACAGGGACTACTGTGACTGATTTACATCTGATGTGTGATAACCAGTGTCTGTTGTGATTGTCAGACATCTGATCAGGGATGTAACACAGCGACTATTGTGACCTACAGATGTCTGATCTGCGACAAACAGATATGGTTGTTACTGACAAACACCCCATTGGGAACGTAACACAGGGACTATTGTGACTGACTGATAGATAGATATCTATGATATACAGGGACTCTTGTTACTGACAGACATCTGATCAGGGACATAATACATGGACTATTGTGACTGACAGATCTCTGGTCATAACGTAACTCAGGTGAAACACAAAACCCACATGAACATTGTGACAAAATGTAGGCTTGAAATTAACTGATATATCCTCTAGATAAAACAATAATAAAAGAAAAAATGTAGAGTGAAACAGACGACACGCATATCTTTCTTTACCGCTTAACAGTGTGACCATTGTTTCCCTTGGATATCAAAAAAGTAAGTGAAAATGAATTGTGTCCTGAAATGTTTAAAGACATCAAATATACTCACGTCCACATTATTCTAAAGCTCTCTTTTCAAAGGCCCATTTACATGAAAAAAAAAACCACACACACAAAAAAAGTTCATGAATCAACAAATGAAATCTCTTGTTGGTCAACACAAGCAGGTAGGTAGGTCCTATGCCAGAATGCGTCCTTACAAGAAGTGGACACCCCTACCAGTAGTTCCACAACAGACAACAGAAGGTCACCTTGCAGAGGTCGGCAGCTGGCCAGCAGCCGCCACATCTGGTGTGGAACCCCGAAACAGCAGGGTGAAATGCAGGACCTCTGTGCCCCAGCGGTCTGGCCTCAGGCTGCTGGTCGGAAGGGGACTCCGAAGGATGGTAGGCTCCAAGTGTTCGATGCTGAGGGGAGTCGGAAGCCGAGGAGGCCAGTGAAGGTGGCCCACTCAGCATGGGGTCTGGTGAACCTAGACACAGGAAAGCTGGTTCAAACATAGGCTAGAACCATGAATGAAAGCTCCTCCATAATTGAACATGTCTGTCTAGCTGGTTGACTGGTTATTAACTGTTTATTTCCTCTATAAATATACATGTGTGATCTGCTGGTTCCTTGGCTATTTCAGCTGTTTATTTCCTCTACGATTTCTGTAAGTGACAAGCTGATTCATTTGTTATATTACCTCTTTATTTCCCCCATAAAGGTGCATATGTGACTTGTTGGTTTATTGACTACTATCTGTTCTTATATATATATGTATGTGTGACTAACTAGCTGGTTCATTGACTATTATTTATTTCCTCTATACATGGGCATGTTGACAGGCTGGTTCATTGAGTATCATCTGTTTATTTCCTCAAAATGGACATGTGTGACAAACTGGTTCACTGACTGTTATCTGTTTCTTTCCTCTAAAACATGCACCAGTGGCTAGCTGGTTTGCTGGCTATTAAATATTATGTGTTTCTTTCCTCTAGAAATGGGCAGGTTGTTAACTGGCTGGTTCACTGACCTTGTCATTATCATCTGCTTATTTCCTCTATAAAAATGCATGTCTGACTAGCTGGTTCACTATTTATTTCCTCTACAAATGTACGTGTGTGACAGGCTGGTTCATTCATTACTGTCTCTTTTATTTCTTCTATGAGTTGTCATGTCTGTTGACTGGCATGTTCATTATATCTGCTTGGTTCATTGATCATTTTTTTTTTTTTTTTTTTTCCTCTCTTATATATGTTAACTGGTTAGTTCATCCACTACTATCAGTTTATTTCCTCTGTAAACGGCATTTCTGTAAACTAGCTGGTTCACTGACAACTGACCGTTTATTTCCTCTTTAAATGGGCATGTTTGTTAACTGGCTGGTTTATTGACTACTGTCTGTTCACTTCCTCTATAAATGGGCATGTCTGTTGACTGGCTTTTTCACTGACTATGGACTATTCATTTCCTCTATAAATGGGTATGACAGTTAACTGGCTTGTTCACCGGCTACTGACGGTTTATTTTTCCTGTACATCGCCTTGTGTCTGTTAACTGGCTGGTTCACTGACTACTGTCTGCTTATTTCCCATATAAACTGGCAGGTCCAACACACACATTTATTGGGTATTGTCTATTTCCTGTAATAAGTGGTTCATAAGGTAGTGTCTGTTCATTTTCTCAATAAATGGGCAGGTCTAAGAGAATGCTATACTGACTGTCATTAAAGGGAAACAGTTCTTCACATATGTATAGAGAATATCCTACTGTCAGCTACTGGTACTATTTCATTACATGTAAATAGTCTTGTACATATGTATTGAGAATACTCTATAGGAACATGTCCATATGCAACAAACCAATGGTTTTATTTTCCTTTTTCTCCAATCATTTACATTTTTTCTCAGAATAAAAAAAAAAACCTACTGAAAACAGCACTTTTGTACTGAGATCTAAAATAAGTCAAAATTTGGGGAGAAAAACACAAAAAACAAAAACAAGAATTGTGTATGTTCTGTTCCTCCTTTGCACTCTCTCTCTCTCTCTCTCTCTCTCTCTCTCTCTCTCACACACACACACACACACACACACACACACACACACACACACACACACACACACACACACACACACACACGCAGAGGCCAAAACAGCTCACCAGGTGGCAAGACTTGCGGGGAAGGGGAGGACGCCTTGGGGCCAAAACTCTGCGGCTTCATGAAGGGCAGGAAGTCTTTCAGCTTGGGTCCTTCAAAAGCAGGAAGGGGTGCAGCACCAGGGGGGCCAGACAGCGCTGCACCAGACGGCAGCTGTGCAGGGTCGGGGGTCATGCCTGGAATGAAAGGGGTTGTCGACGTGGGGGTAGGGTGTGCTCGGGGTCCCTGGCTGACCTGGCTTGGGGCTGTGGGTCGAGATGGAGGGGGCTCTGGAAAAAGACCCAGCAAGGGTAAAAAGGTAAATAAAATCATCCTTATTCAGATCGTATGGAGCACAGTTTGGGTACATAACAATAATTTAAAAAAAAAAAAAGGGGGGGGGGGGTGATTAAAAAAAACAGAACTCTTCTAAGATTAGCTGTTGGGTGGACAGAAATGCCAGCAGAAAATAAACTAATTTTCCATGAAAATGTTGCATCCACATGTACATACACCTGTGGGCAATATTTGGTTGAACTGATAAAGAAAGGGCTGACAGGTAGTACTAAGCTAACTGTAATTTCTAGCTAAGACTGCAGTTTCAAGCAGAAAATAGTGGAACAAACAAAAACAAAAAGAATCTGTAGTAAGGAACTGCAATCTCAACTTAAAGCATGGAGCTCATCATTAACAAACTCAGTTCTGTGGGAGATTTAGCTCCCTTGTCTTACCCTGCATCTGTGCCCTCACCTTTAAAAAACACATAAGAAGATAATGACTTTTGCAAGTACAACGCAACAAAACGCTAACAATTTTCACAAACATGAGGCATGACTTTCACAGACTGAAGGAAGAATGCATTGTGAAGTATGGAAATTTGACAATGCTTTCTATTAATACTCAACATGAAGAAGCATAACTTTCGCAAGTTTATGGCAAGAATAACGATGATTTTCACATGGAAAGAAAAAAAACAATTCTCTCAAGCGGTACATCTGATCCCACGTTAAACAGAAAAATTACTGCAGGTTTTTTATCAGAATCAATAAATTGGAGTATCTGTAAAATTGTGCGCATCTTCAAGATGCAATGATTTTCAAACTATACACATTCCTTCACTGACTTAAAAATGTGCTGTATTTACCTTTCCTCTGAAGGGCCATTTCACATATATGTAACAATACCCATACTTGCAGAAGCAAACACACATGTACATAGGCATGAATGTCCACATGGACATGCATACACACTTGTGCATGTGCACTTACACCTTCACATCTGTGGACACATACACACACAATCATACCCAACTACATTATTGATACAGACAATGTTGACTAGATATCTAAGACCTGACCAGCACCTTCGGTCAATGTCAAGTTTTGTCTTTGAGAACCTCATCTAAAAATTTTCTTTGTAATCATTTACTTAGTCATCAACCCTGTGCGCTGTAATCCCATGTATTAGCACATGTGATGCAGTGCACACAAGGACTAATCCGCATGCAATGACTCCCCCCGTCCTGAGACTGAAACTCAGTGACTGTCCATCTCACACACAATGCCCACCTTTGGGGGCGTACTTGGAAGCAATCATGTCCCTCTCCTCCTCCTGCCGCACTTTGCACTCGCTGCGGCACCTTTCCAGGGTCTTGGTGACGGCTTCGTTGAGCGGCTGTAGTACTCCTGGCCTTTCCTGGACTTGGCCAGCAGTTCTTCGTACTTCTCGAAAGACAGGATCAGGTCTTGGATCATCCCTTCCCGTCTGAGCACAAAAGTGGAAACGTTTTCTGGGTATCAGTTTTAGTCCAGCATGCATCAAGAGTTTCTTTCTTTACCTGTGTCCACTTTAAAGGAATAGGAATACTGATTCAAACAGAGCAGTCTGGTATAACCTGACTGAACTTTCTTATGCTTGATAGACCATAAGAATGACAGACAGTGGCAAATGCTTTTAAGTAAAATGCAACATCTGCTGCAGCAAGTGCTCTTTGTTATATGAAAAAAAGACTACTTTCTCCACTGGGTCCAAAAAACTGTTTTCTTGCAGTGCAGACAGACTATAACCAATAGTACATAAAACATTTTTGTGTTCAAAACACACACACACACACACACACACACACACACACACACACACACACACACACACACACAGGGAAACGCATTCAGTGAAAATGACAGGAAAACGTAATGTACTGTCCCACATGTGCCAGTATTGTAAAAAACAAAAATTTGTAAGCAGATAAGTAACACCACAATTTAAAAAAGTGTGTGTGTGTATCAATATATACAATTGCAATGAAACTAATTCATGGTAACAGGATTTTTGTGGGCCAGTAAGCACATGATTCGAACCAATGTACTAAAACAGGAATTCTGGACTGGTGAGTAGTGGTTTGAAACTGGAACTAATGTGCAGTTTTGTTACATAACTAGAATTAATGCATCATAAGAAAGAACTTGACTAGAAACAAAATGTCATAAACAGGACTTCTGAGCCAACGAGTCCGGTTATACAGTTGGAAATAATAAGTCATAAAAAGAAATTTTGTGCCATTGAGCACCGACCATGAATGGAATAGATGGGAATAGTAGCAAGCTGTCCTGGAAAAATTCACATAGAGATGCAGGACTGATGCTGTCTATGAATGGTTGAGATTTCACAAACAGATGCAGCAGGACTGATACTATTCATTAATTTCTTCTTCAGCTCCAAAGACTGAAGTTGATACTATTCATTAATTTCTGTTTCAACTACAAAGACGGAAGTTGATAATCACCCTCTTTTCAACAGGTAACCACAGGAAACATTTAAAAAGATGCACCACTCAGATGGACTTAGATGAAACAAGAAAGAATGAATAAAGGATTTTAGTACAGCATGTTTTTGTGAATTGTCAAAGGGAGACAACTAAGCATTTCGTAAGTAGTGAATTACCCTAGTCTGGCAGCAACAAAACGACGAATAACAGGACCCAAACATCCTCAAAAAGAAAAATCATTCCTGCCTTCACTGTGCTGTATGTTGTGGCCAATTAAAACCTGATCTGACATCAACAGTAGTGGACTGTTCAATGCACAGTTCTAAGGGGCATGAATACTCCGGTTTGTATTCATTGATGCATGTAGCCCAACGGTGCAAGCAAAGATAGTAATATAAAGGAAAGAATGGTTTACAAGTATCTAAGCAATAAAGGTAGCATACTGAGATAGAAGTTCTGGAAAAGTAAGTAAGTTTACGTCCATGTCAACAGCCAAATCATCCAACTCTGAAAGCAGTTCAGGAAAGATAACACTCGTGTCAACAACCCTGCTGTCCTACACTGACTGGACACCACTTACTTACTGGGAGGACTGCTGGCTGATGGCCTGCCTGATGGTGGCAAATCGGGCATTGGCGTCGGTCAGTGCTCTCAAGATGTTCTCCTGGGCATTCAAGTTCTGTCCGATGTAACCAATCAGCGTGTCATGCTTCTTCAGCTGGTCTTGGTAGATGGACTGAAAAGAGAGAAAACATTGATTTCATGCTCATCAACACCTTCAGAGTACGAAACCTCATCAATTCATCTTACTTCACAATAACCCCCTCGAGGATATATGATGGGACTGTGCTCTCCGTATCCTTTTACATATGTATCCTGCAGTCAAACAGTCCAAAGAGATACAGACACCTGCAGTGTAAGTAAATCAGACTAATACCGTCAGACACATCCACCTAGTGATGAAACCTGACTGTGTGGCTCTTCGGTCTTCCCACTGGAACCAAAAGAAAAATGCATCCATGTTGAACAGGGTGGTGGACGAAACCAAACAAATCCTACCCAAAAAACCACCCCACTACTTCTAGTTCATGCTGAAAGCAACTAGTCCATACCTTGAATCTTTGGTGGAGGGGAAAAAAAAAAAAAAAAAGAAACAGTTTCTGCGGACTTCGCCGCCAGTCAGAATGTTTCTTACATCTTTGGTGGAGTCGACACCCATCCTCATTTTCCTGTGATGTCATCTTTCTGGATGTCGTCCCGGATTAATGCTTCTCCAAGGTCCCTCTTCTGCACCTTCATCTCCTCCACCTTGTTCAAGGTGAACAACGCATTTCCGTCATCATCTCTTCATTTTCCTGACCTGCACAGTCCACAACATATGGAGAACAACAAGGTGAACAACACAGAGATTAATACAGTGATTACACCTCCTCATTTTCCTGGGCCCTCCTCATTTTACTGGGCTGTACAACACAGTGAACAAGGTGAACAAGATCGAGATTAATATCATCAACCTCTCCTTTCCTGGGCTGCACAGTCCAAAACAAGGGAGAAACAAGGTGAACAACACAGAGATTAACGTTATCCACCTCCTCATTTTCCTGGGCTGTACAGTCCACAATACAGAGAACAAGGTGAACAACACAGAGATTAATGTTATCACCTCCTCATTTTCCTGGGCTGTACAGTCCACAATACAGAGAACAAGGTGAACAACACAGAGATTAATGTTATCACCTCCTCATTTTCTGGGGCTGTACAGTCCACCAATACAGAGAACAAGGTGAACAAAACAGAGATTAACATGTATCACCTCCTCATTTTCCTGGGCTGTACAGTCCACAATACAGAGAACAAGGGTGAACAACACAGAGATTAAAATTATCACCTCCTCATTTTCCTGGGCGTACAGTACCACAATACAGAGAACAAGGTGAACAAATCTCACAGGATTAACATTATCACCTCCTCATTTTCCTGGCTGTACAGTCCACAAAATACAGGTGAACAACAAAGGGACAACAAGGAGGTGACAAATAACACCGCAGTAGATTAATGTGTTGGTATCACCTCAGCATTCATACTGTTGGACTTAGCACATGTCAACACAACTCACAAGAACGAAAGGTGAACAACACAAAGAGATCTGGTGTATCCACCTCCTCATTTACTGGGCTGGGCGTGAACCAGGGTGAACAAACACAAAGAGTAATTTAACCTCACTATTTTCCTGGGCTGTACATCACAACTGTCCTGGACCTCCAGAAGTGAACAACAAGGGAACAACAAGGAGGACCATATGGTGAACAACATAACATGCAACGCAGTACATGATAACACCAGGGAATCACTCAAGGAGCTTCTAGTATTCCCAGTAATCTTGTCATCACTTCATACTAAGGTCTGTGAGTTAGCGCTCTTTCTTCCTTCACCAAACACCTCTCAGCAAGTATCAAAAAACGTACATTTTCTGCCACATTCTGCTGCATTAAAAATTCTTCACACACCAAATCAGATAGTTGTTCTGCTCTACGAGACACAGTTGAAGCACCCGACTGTCATTAACCATGAACACTCAACAATTCTAACACCACTATATAGGCCTGCTCCAACGACCCTCTGTACAACTCATCCTGATGGACCCTCTGAAAATTATGCGATTCTCAGGCACTGTGATACCATTTGTGAAAAGTGCCAATCGTGAAAATAACGTGTCGACTGGAAACCTATCCACAGTCTAAAATCCCTGACTTTGGCTTTTTTTTTGTTTTTTGTGCTGAATGTGATCACATAAACAGTTTTTTTTGTCTTTCACAGTAAAATGACACCCTAACAGGCATGACACATCTGACCTTGTGAGCACAGATTTTAACCCCAAAATTTCATATATGGACACAATTCAAACCATGATAACCTTGGAGGGACTGTGATCGGGGAAGCAGAGTTTTGGGACATTTTATTAATGCCTTTATTTATCACCTCTGAAGATGAAATTTTAGTCATAAGTGTACTTTTCAGTTCAACATTGATACTTTAACTCTTAACGTCATTTACCACGCGATCCGCGGCTGTGTCCCGTTCATAAACCGCTCGAAAAGCGCCTATTCACCTTACTGCTGAAAACCGGTTTCAAGGAAGTGGAATCGCTCCCAAGCATGCGCATGCACGTAGATTGCTTCTTGGTAAATTGTTCTTTTTCCTTCCAGTTGGTGCCATTCCGGTAAAATTGGTCTATTTGATGCGTTTTCAAGAAGTTTTCCATCCATTTTAACTTTTTGTTTGTTCGACTTACACTGAAAATGGCCGACGAGCACAAGAGGAGGCATTGGAAACAGACAATCACATTGATGTGAGTGCTCTTCAGTGTACATGAGTGACTTGTCCGGACTTCAGCCACCCCAGATCGTGACATTAGTATTTTTCAACATTGTCTGACGATCAGATTTTTTGTTACTTAAAATTCATACAAATTACAGGTAAAATAACAACACCAACATATGACAGTCATAAGCAAACAAATGCATTCAAATGCATACAAAAATCATATCCACATACAATCTTAAAATTCATTCAAATCCATCCAATCAGATTAAAAGTTATCACATTTTAAACACACCTACCGATTTTTAGCCTGTTTTTACCTATTCCTTCTATGAACTAGGAGTTGAAACACTGAACGGTGTATGAGAATAAGAGTTAACATATGCGTAACTTGCACCTTGTGTTCTTGTGTGCATGCATTGCATTGCTATTTTGGCTCATTTCAGGGAAAGTACAAGCAAATATGCTAAAAATGGTCAAAGGTAAAGAACTGCTACCAAAATGTGGGAAGAAGATCAGGAACTTACACTGTTCCCTTTTCATACGAGGAACACAAGAAAAAGTGACCCAACTTATTTTTAAACCACTCACACTTACGTTGAAAATTCAGTGTTAATGCAGCTAGATTAAGAGAACGACCTATTTGGGGTAATTGGTAAGAAGGGGACAGGGAGAGGGGAAGGGGATGGGTGGAAGGGGGAAATGCTGGGGCTGAAACTCTGTGCTGACACCACCTGAGTTTAACCCTTTGAGCCCTTATACAGTAACTGGCACTGTATTCTACCCAGTCTGGTATGCCTTGGCCCTCCAGCTGAATCTGGTCAGCTTTACTCATTCTGTGATAATTCTAGATCAGCACACTGACGGGGGGCACACAGATATAGAAATATAAGTGTTTTTAAACATGTCAAAGTTTCATGGCCTTTAAACAATCCATGGCAACACCTACATCACTGCTAGTAAACTTGGGGCTTAACAGATCACGTTCTCCCTTCATGACCATTCCTCTGTCTTAATGGTGTACTCATTGCATTCACGTCAAACGCTCCAGATAAACTTTGCAGTGCTCACAGCACGAGCATAAATTGAGTCGCAACTACATCAACGTACATAGCTTTTCACCTATAGTTTCGCCAGAGATATGATTGGGTCAGGATTGTGATCCAAAGGATTTCTGTTCTACCATTTGTCCTACTCTAAAACCTTAACTTAAACGTGTCGCTATCAGAAGAGTCATAGACATTATGAAAAAACACAACAAGCCCTTAATTCATTCAAACCTTGTCGGCCAACACAATCAAAGGCCCATGAACTAAAAACCGACAGGTCTTTGACAGTGACCCCGCGCTCCCTTTTCCTCATCATTCTACAGTGGAGTAGAGCACACGGCTGTGGCTCTTTGAAGCAATCCGCTGCTGTGACAGCTACACCCGTCAAGAGGTACGAGGACCCCCGTCACTGCAGCACCTAGTCACTCCGTGGTTGGTGCCCTGGGGTCGAACTGTGCCGGTTGTGCTGCATGCTGTCCTATGTGGTGGGCGCTATGACGTGCTGGGGTGGGACGGATAGCGTGGCCCTGCGCGGGTCGGAGGCAGAGCCAGCATCACTGATGCTTGGATGATGGTGGGCGTCGGGGGATGGCCGCAGGCAGAGTGCTGTCTCCACTGGGGTGTTCACTGGCCGGGCTTGGGCGTGTGCTTCTCGTGCCGACGAGTGCTTCGCTACAGTACCATTGGCCAGCCGGCACGGCATCGAGCTGACGCTGGCAATCTTCATTCCCGTAGCCATAGCGTCTTCTGTGTGAAAAACGAGCTACCCTGTGGGTCGGGCAAGCACCAGTCCTAGTCACAAGCCCAGATGGTCTCGTGAGGTGGGGCAGTCCGGTGTCCATACAGCGGCTTCGGACACAGATCTGTCTGTGCCTCTCCCATCAACCACCAGCCACGGTGGACACGCGGCGGGGAGCTAGCTGCGAGCGGACAGAGGATATAACTCTAAGACCCTTCACTGTCAAGTAATGAAACATCCTCTGACGCTCTGGGTGACACACGAGTCCAAAACCACCACAGTGACGGTGGCCCAAGCGACAAAAAAAACAAATGTGTCTCCTATGACCGCTTGCTCTGCAATCAGGTGACTCCACCCCCTAGCACACTGTCTCGAAAGGAAAACAGCTGAACTCCACTAAAACGTCTGCTCGACAAACCTCTCATGGAGAATAGAGGCGGTCGTAACCTAAGCAGGTTGCAGGCCCGTTCTCACTCACCATGATCCCCGTACCTGAAACACACTAAAACAAAAAACCAAGCACACAAACGGTGTGAAAGGAGTGCGGACGCGGCCTGCCGCACTTCATGAAAAGAGTCCTGTGTCTACAGAATATGAAGGTAAGTGCCTGGACGTAACAAAAAATATTTCCCAGCAGTAGCGCATGAACACATACTTCGACAACATATAAGTTAAACGAAGAGCAGTAATCTTGCGGGCGGTCAGTCATTATTCAAAGAGACTTGCAATTGGTGTTCCAAACGGCAAGTCCAACACGCCATCACGATGTGTTTTGTGTCTATCCTTGTGCTTTTACAGCGAAGCGGCAGCTACCATTCAACATCTGGTGGGGGGGGGGGCCGGTGTAAGTTGCTGCGTTCCGGCTGGGTGGGCTTAGCGAAGTGGATCAGATTCGCAATCCTGTATCTTCTCAAAGTGATGAGTCCACAGAAATGGCTGGACCCTCATGAACCTTCATTGATAGGTATGGGAGACGAGGGTGCACTGAAAGCACAACAGAGATAAAAGGAGATGGGAACGCTCACGGCAAAAGAATGAGAGGACCCTCTGTGTGTGTGGGTTGTGTGTGTGTGTGTGTGTGTGGTGAGTGTGTGTGTGTGTGTGTGTATGTGTGTGTGGTGTGTGTGTGTGTGTGTGTGTGTGTTGTGTGTGTGTGTGTGTGTGTGTTTACAAGTTTGTGAGTGTGTTGTATGTGCTTCTGTATATGTGTTAAACCTGCATAAACCAATTACCAAAAGAATTTAAAAAAGTATCACACACACACACACACACACACACACACACACACCAACACACACACACACAAAAAAGTTAAACACACACAAAGTTACAAACCAGTTAAAGTGCTCACCTCAAAGTCTTTTGTCTTCTGGGCGTCCTCAGCTAGTATATCCTGAATTTCCTTGATGTTCATCTCAGCCTCTGTGGCCAGTCCTGACTCTTCACTGAAGACGAATAGCTAATCGCTGTGATTACTGAGAACAAACTCCTCATCACTGACCTCACTGAGGACAAACAGCACATTACTGACTTCAGTGAGGACAAACGCCTCCTCAATGATTCACTGAGGTCAAACATCTCATCAATGACCTCACTGCGGAGAAACACTTCATCACTGACCTCAATGAGAACAAACTCCTCATCACTGACCTAACTGAGGACAAACTCCTCATCACTGACCTAACTGAGGACAAACTCCTCATCACTGACCTAACTGAGGACAAACATCTCATCACTGACCTAACTGAGGACAAACATCTCATCACTGACCTCACTGAGGAGAAACACTTCATCACTGACCTCACTGAGGACAAACGTCTCATCACTGACCTCACTGAGGACAAACATCTCATAATTAATCTCAGTGATGACAAACATCTCATCACTGACCTCACTGATATCATCGACACAAGATAAACAGCACATCAATGACTTCAGTGAGGACAAACACATCACCACTGACCTCACTTAGGACAAACACCTCATCACTGACCTCACCGAAGACAAACATCTCATCACTGACCCGAGGACAAACACCTCATCAATGACTCACTGAGGACAAACATCTCATCACTGACTTCAGTGAGGGCAATCACCTCATCAATGACTTCAATGAGAACAAACACCTCATCGCTGACTTTAATGAGGACAAATACCTCATCATTGACCTCACTGAGGACAAACACCTCATCATTCATCACATGGATGGCGATAACGTCATCAATGACCTCCATCATGATAACAGCCAAGTTGGTTGTCCCATCACACTGACACTGGTGACAACAGGCCAAAGTTGGTTGATCCCATCACACTGACACTGTTGACAACAGGCCAAAGCTGGTAGGTTCCATCTCATTGACACTGACGGTAACAGGCCAAAGCTTGTTGGTTCCGCTACAGTGACACTGATGACAACACTTTAAATGCAAGATATCTTGAAAGAAGCTATGCACTTTTTTTTTCAAGAAAGTCCGTCTGTTGCAAATATACTCCCCAACTTCAAACCACTTCCCTGCCCAGCCAGTTTTTCCCTCCACCCCCCACCCCCCCTTGCAACTGTCTATCTCTTGCCACCCCTGCACTCCCTCTCTGGAGTCCTCCCTCTCCTGTGATTCCCTCCTACTTCCCGATTTCATCTCCCTTCCACTTCTCTTCTGCTCTCTTCCCTTGTCAACTCCCCTCTCTCACTTGTCTTTCCCTTTCCAGCCTTACTACTCTCCCCATGAAGATCCTCTTCTCCCCCCATGTCAGCTTGTTCTTACCGAGAATCTTCCACTCTCCGGCATCACCGTACAGTCCCTTTAGTTTTATTGATCTAAAAACCTTCTTCCTTCCTAGACAAACGTGGTAAAATTCACGATCAAGACCAGCAACAACAGTCCGATACTCTAAAGGCCAGAGGGCGCGCTGAAGGAAACACCTACTCGACAGCAAAAAAAAAAAAAAAAAAAAAAAAAAAAATCAACCACGGCCACCTACCCGACATGGCAAATCCCAACCAGGTCTTTGAATTGCATTGGGCGCAGCCAACGAGACGAGGAAGATGCCAACGCAAAGCAACTAAGGGGCGTGCATCATCGTGCGGCCATCACTCTCCTCTAGCAGTTCCTGGAATCCGTATTCAGTAGCTGCTTCAAAGAGTCCGGGGTCAATCCTGCAGGGAGCGTCAGGACAGAGTGTCTTGCCAACAACCACACAAGGAGCAGTCCACACTTGGATCATTAAACCTACGTCACAACAACCACAGAACCCAAATCCACATGTTCTTACAATCACCACACCGCAAGACCATCCCCACTGTCAATACATCCTACATGCCTGTAACACGTTACAGCGCTCCTTGTATTCAAATACCTAGCAAAAAAAAACCAAACCCTATGTGCAGACATTTCACATCCTTCTAACAGCTTCCTAGGCTCCAACAGAGAATGCGTTCATCGTCCAACAAAGCACCCAATGCTCCCCATTATGCATGTATCATCAAACAGGATTTGCATCAAAAGTTGTGCTCATCTGGAGAAGTTAGCCTCAGAGAGTGGTCACTATTGGTCTATTACTCTGTGCATCTGCTCTGCCCCCTACTCTCTGGCTATGTGAGAGAGTCCATGATACCTAAGACTTCTTCCCCCATATAGGACACATCTTGCCAAAAGCTTCTGTGAACCAGAGACACAGCATCTGAAAGGGAGTCTGACTAATGCCGAAAGTGATCACCCCATTTTGATCAATAACGTTTCACTGAAGCCCAAAAAGTTTTTAAAATATCATTTCAGCCTCGTGGTCAGTGTGGACGATGACAGCTAGACAGGAATCTGTCAATTTAACCACTGAGTGTGATAAAGAAAAAATAAACAATGGTTTTTAAAAGACACAACAAGGACCCAACGGCAGAGGGAATCTAACCTGCTATACGACCAGGGGCCTGACCACTCATACAGCCCATGTGGACTCGGTTGTCATGCTGTGTATATGGTGTTCATCTCTCCATTTCCAGAGACAGATATGGTGAGAATGACCGTGAAGCAGCATAGAGCGCACTGTATAGACTGTACTGAGTGTGGGGGGGTGTGTGCAATAATCCTCTTTCAACCTGTTCAGGGGACAACGTGTGGAAAGATGACAGGGAGTGACTCAGTCCGGAAGCCACAATGACTAGTATAAGTACGTGGTTTAGTACGCAGTTCTGTTTCGTAAGGTCCATCTTCAACACCTGCGGTAGCCAGAGATGTGAGATGATAATGAGGCAGAAAGGGGGCGAGGAAGAAAGGGACTTAATATAAAAACAACCATTGTTGAACTATTCGCTCGTATCTATCTGTATACGTTGATCACGTGGGTCCTCTTGCAGCTTCTCGTCTTTTCTCAACACACTGTTAGACATACATGTGTATAGCCTAAAATAGACTACTCAAGAAGTGGGCACGGCAGAGGTAGTTCACAGCCGCCATGTCATTCCCCGCTGGATGGATTCTAAGGTTTCTTGGACGCTAGGTGGGTTTCCCCCTGTGCAGCGCACCAAATCCATGTATGGAACCCATCGCCCCCAAACTAGACTAGCACACCATGCATCGATGCCATTAAATAGCTTGTTGACCGCCTCAAATCCCCCACGTGTTGGGTTCTTCTCTTTTTCTCTCTTTTCATTGAACAAAATTTGGCTGGAATTTGGCATTGATTTTTTGGGGGTCTTCTTGTGTTGTGTTTTTTTTTAAAACGGTATCATGTAGCATTCTACCACAAAAAAATAGTTGTGCTCGGCGGCACTGTCGATGATGCCTATTATTTCACACTGAAAAAAAACAACTGAAGAATCGAGGCAGTACGCCGTGACAAATTACTTCACACTTTTTCTTTTCTTTCCTGTTTCTGATTACTGATCTTGCTTTCATCCTCTCTTGTACGATTTAAAATACAACGACACACAACATGGCACATACATATCCTTACATTCACATACCAATGAAATCAGTCTGAGTCAATAATTAAACTATATTGTGCTGGAATAAAACAACACACAACACACACACACACACACACACACACACACCGCACACACACACACACACACACACACCATCTACACTTCTCTCCACTGGCCTTGCTGACCAGACAATGTCCCAGCAAGACACAAAATCACAATGTGTTGCTGACCAGACAATGTACTTTTTTACAAGACACAAAGTCACAATGTGTTGCTGAATGCACCAATGTCCCTGCAGGGCACAAAAATCATTTTGAAAGACACAAAGTCACTATATTAGTGTATGTTGCTGCAGGGCACAAAATCACTTTGAAAGACACAAAATCACTATATCAGTGTATGCTGACCTGACCAAAGTCATAGCCACAAGACACAAGTCACTATGCACTGCTGACCATAATGTCTTTACAAGCCACAAAGCACTTTGCACAGCTGACCATACAACAGTCACTAGCACTGCTGACCATACAAAGTCACTATGACCATACTAAGTCACTTTGCACTGCTGACCATACAAAGTCACTTTGCACTGCTGACCATACAAAGTCACTATGCAATGCTGACCACAGACAATTGTCCTTGCAAGATACAAAGTCACTGTGCACTGCTGATCAGGCAATGTCCCTTGCAAACACAAGTCACTGTCTGTTGATGACAAGACAATGTCCTGGTAATACACAAAGTCACTAACTATGGGTTGCTCACAAAACAACACCTTGCATGACACAAAATAATCAAGTATGTGGTACTCACTCCAGTTCCACGTTGGAAGTTTCAATGTTCTCCATAACAGCTCGCAACAGTTTGGCTTTTTCCTCACTGCAAATCAATAATTTATGAATCTAGAAATGCAGCAGAAAATGAATAAATCAAAGGACTTGCTACTGAACATATCTAATCTTTTTAAAAGATAAATCTAAACATTCATAATTCTACTTGCTAGGTCTCTACATGTAACAGTAAAGCTCAAGCAAGTAGAGAGAACAATATTCGTAAAGTACTTATACACATTAACGTAAAGCATCAAAAACCATTTCATAACCTTTCACTATTCCCTAAAATGCTGCAATATTAGTTTCAATCAGATTAAGTTTAAGCTGAAGAGATACAGTTGTGTGCTGTCAGCTATTCAATTGTATTTGCAAACCTGTGACTGTTTCTGCCATCAAAACAATGTCAGCCAACAACAGAATACATAAGTCAAGTGCATCAAGTAAAAAACCTGGCAACATGTCTTCCATTGTTGATCAAGAGAGAGAGAGAGAGAGAGAGAGAGAGAGAGAGAGAGACAGACAGACAGACAGACAGACAGACAGACAGACAGACGGCGAAAGGAGAGAGAAAAGAGTGAGAAGAAAGGAGAGAGAGAGAGATTCTCTCCCTCCACGCCTCTGACACAGACGTATATCCCTTCATTCCTCACTTCAGCAACATATTACATATTTTTTTGGCTATGCTATAACTGACGAAAGCATTGATATAAATAACACATTCCTAGGAAAAAAAATCCCAACAAATTTGAGTCTTCCCAACACTGTTGGCTACTACACCACAAAAAAAAGAAATAAACGACTGCACCAGAACAAGAGTTTTAGAATCTTAGTATTAAAATTTCTGTCAGCATTCTGGTCAAAAAGTTACTCATCCCAACATGAGCAATTCTAAAAGAAAGAATTTGGTAGTAAACATAGCTAAGAACAACATTCACACACACACACACACACACACACCACACACACACACACACACTCACATTTTTTCCCTCACTCACTGACCTACCTACCTGTAAACAGAAGAGGCTTCATGAGCTTCCATTGGAACCAGTTTCTGGAAGATGTCTGGACCTGAAATCTCTTGATCCATGGGATCGAAAGGGATGCCTTTCACCAGGGGTGCACCTGTGAGCCACAACAGTGTTGATCAATGTACTGTTCAGGGATTCATTTCTTTGCTCACAAATCCATTTTATCTACCGTCACTTACAATGGATGCTAAAAGAATGGTTTTTCTATTCTTTCATTCTCATTCTCCTTTCATTTAGAAAATATTTTCATTGACACACCTATTTGCTTGTCCACTCATTCATTTCCACTACCCTTTATTTTTATGACAACTGATTTTAGCTGTTTTTGCTCTCTGCCTTTTTAAAGACAATATCAGTGTATCTGTACTTTCATTGATTCGTCTTTAGATTTTCCACATACTGTATTTGATTTAGCACGAACATGAACAGACAAATATCCAGCTTGAAATGCTCTGACAGAACCGGACTGTTTATAGCTGTAACTGAAGCATGATCTGAACTTGGCAAGCTGCAAATAAAACACGCCGACAGACTCTATGAGTTCAGTTAACGTAACCATGGAATCCACTTCTACTATCTAACTAAGGAATCTACTTCTTACACCTGACCATGAAACCCACACCTGATATCTAACACTACAACCACCTTTTAATAATAAACCCTGGACCAACTTCTGACCCATAACCCTGGAACTAACTTTTAACACATAACTTTGGAATTAACTTGAACACCTGTTCTAATACCCTGACTTTGGAACCCACTTCTAACACCCCACCAAAGGACCCACTTCTAACACTAAATTCTGGAACCACATCTAACACCTTACCCAGGATCCCACTTCAAACACCTAACATTGGAACCCATTTCCAACATCTAACCTTGGAAATCACTTCCAACACCTAACATTGGAACCCATTTCCAACATCTAACCTTGGAAATCACTTCCAACACCTAACATTGGAACCCATTTCCAACATCTAACCTTGGAAATCACTTCCAACACCTAACACCAGAACCCCATTTCCAACATCTAACCTTGGAAATCACTTCTAAGATCCATCCTTGGAATCCATGCATAACCTCTAGTGCTGGAACCACACCTAACACTTAACCCTGGAATCCACTTCAAACACTTAATCCCGGAACCTACTTCTATCCTTGGCACCCACTTCTAACCTCTATCCTTGGTACCCACTTCTTAGAACTAGCCTGGAACTAACTTCTAACACCTAACCCTGGAAACCACTTCCAACGCCCAATCCTGGAGCCACATTTAACAAAATAACCCTGTCACCACTTTAAACACTAACTCTGGAACCCACTTCTAGCATCCCTTCTGACACCCCACAATGAAAACCACTTCTAACAGCTAACCCTGGAACCACTTCCAACACCTAACCATGTCACAACTCCTAACATCAAGCACTGGAATCCTTTCAAACACCTAAGCACAGAACCCCCTTCTAATACCTAACCCTGGAACCCGCTTCGAATGCCTCATTCTGGAATCCACCTCCTTACACCTACATCATAAAAACCCCTTCTAACATCTAACCCTTGAATAAACTTCTAAAACCCAAGCCTGGAACTGACTTCTAACAACTCACTCTGAAACCCCTTCAAACGCCCAAACATAGAACTCCCTTCTAACACCTATCCCTGGAGGCCTCTTCTAACACCTAAGCATAGAACCCCAGTCTAAACCCAAAGCATTGAACTCCTTTTAACATCAAAACACAGAAACCCCTTCATACATCTGACCCTGAAAACCCCTTCAAACACCTAAACAAAGAAACTCCTCTCTAACAACTAACCCTGAGAGCCCCTTCAAACACACCTGAGCATAGCATCCCTTCAAAAACATGTAACCCTGAAAGCCCACTGAAACAACTAAAGCACAGAACCCACTGGTAACCTCACCTTTGACTTCGGGCAGGCTGTCCAGAGGAGGGATCTTCTCATGGTAGATGAAATCGTTGTCCTTCTGTGCCGACTGTAGCCTGCACAGACCATCTTCAGTGTCTCAACAGAGATTTTGTACAGACTGGAGGAGCAACTCTTGTCCTTTGAGGTGAGGACAGATTAGAAGAGCTATCTGTCATGGCTGCAAGTTCTAAAAATCGTTTTGAGTAATTTTCATGGACATTATATAAAACACAAGACATCTCATGCTTTCTATCTTTCTCATCTTCTAAATAAATGGCAAACAATGCGCGTGTGTGTTGGTAGTGCAACAGTGGGTGATTACACCTTGTTTCTAACAGCAGAGAAAAATGATCATGTCTGTGAAACATGATGAAGTTTACATATTACATTAGAGATCCATTACATGGAGAAAGCAGACAAGCATGGTCAAACACTGGGACATTACAGACACTTCTGTCCTAACTATTTTGGTTGTGCGCTTCTCAGCTGCCGATCTCCCTTTTCAAGATCTCTAGTGTAAATAACCTTGGGAAATATCCTGACATGATGTAGTGCATGCATGCATTAAACCATTAATAATTCCTTGGTTTTCTGTAGCATACACCAGTGGTTTATCAATTAGCAATATTGTAGGAAGCAAAAGGTATGGTCATCTTTTTTCAACAGCATTTTTTTCATATTAAAAAATTCATCATTCATAAAAAGCTCCATATAAGGATGTAACTATTCTATTCAGATGAGACATTACTAGTGTTTTATATTGATTTTATATGTCATGTGATATGAGGAAATACTATTATTATATTCATAAAGTAAGGCATTACTAGTGTTTTATTGCTTTTTGTATGGCAATTGAACACACACACACCACACACACACACACACACACACACACACACACACATATTCATAATGTTGAATCTACTTATGCTGTACAAATACTTTACTGAATCAAAAAACCAAACAAACCAAACCAAATCAAATCCCCCACTTACTTTCCTCCCACTACATCCTGGGCAAACCGTAGAGCTTCCTGCATTTCTGGTACTTCATTCTGAAAAATATATTCTCACATGACATTCAGGAAGAAAAAAAAATCACCATTTGTGCAAATAAGGAAAAGCCTCCCTGATCTTTGGACTGAACTGTGGCCCATCCTAACCATTCTAAAAATAATCACACACACAAAAAAAGACGCCATCATGAAACCATTTTGCTTGTACCTTTTCATCATGAAACATTTCATAGTCTAAACTAAGAACCAAAGGAGTCCTTGTGTGCAGCCACATTCACGTTTTATTGTAAATCAGAAAAGAATAAGATTATTCTTTATCAACAGCAGATGATAAAACATGATAGCTGATGATTTTGAATGCAACTGCTTCTAAAGAGTAAACTGTGTTAAGCCAAGGAAAACAAAAATGACACTTTATTTGTTGGGTCTGGGTCGCCCTTTATTTTTGTACTGGTGCAAGTTGTGATGGTGGCCCCTTCAAGCTTCCCAATATACATCATAACGGTGCATGCTTTTATGTGTACTGGATCCCTGGCATATGAACTCAGAAGTCAGCAATCTTGTTTTCCATCGGACCCAACATTTGATCACATCACTGGCAACATAATTTTTGTGCCACCAAAGTTTTTTGCACCACCCCAGTCATTGCTGAGCACATACTGCAATTTCCAGCAGTTCTGCACATGTCTGAAGTAGTCCCAACAGAGCTTTTTACGACCTGGCATTCAAAGTCAACTAAATGAGGTGAACAGTTGCTTTCAGGATTTTGTTTTTAATCCTATTCTTTCCAATCTTTATAAATGAAAAGGAAGAAGAGTACACAGAACACTGATTTTGCCTGAATTCTAGAAAGTGGAAAGTATCAAAAAAACAAAAGAACAAAAAAAAACTCACCCCAAAAACTTGTCAATCTGGAAGCAGATACTCTGATAACATTGTCACCAAACTGGAAAGGTCCCCAGCCCCATATGTTTCTGTTCTAGATTCCTAAAGAGTGCATCCAATCCCTTCATCTCCATTAATATAAAAAACAAATCCATAACAAGAATGAACAACTAACTGTGTAAAAAAAAAAAAGAACTACAAGAGAGAGAGAGAGAGAGAGAGAGAGAGAGAGAGAGAGAGAGAGGAACAAATACTGGGCAGAAGAGGAGAAAGTGAGAAACAGGAATTCAGACAAACAGAGACAACAACTGCAGAAAATTTTTCAAATAAATCCACAGTAATTCAACAAACAATCCAAAGATCTATGAAGCTAGTCCCACACATCACTGGAGCAACAGCAACAATCATTTAGCACTTAAACCAGTTAACCCTGCTTTAGCAAGCCGACACCCGCAATTTATACTATATAAGTTCTCAAAATTTTCATTAAAACCATTCACGTCATACTTTAACAGTTTTATGTTCATCCTTTGCTTTGTCACTTGAACTCAAAATTGCATGCACATCTGTTTCTGAATACACACCTTGGCCAGCTTGACGGCTTCATTGAGTTTGTTGTCCTGAGCAGCCTGGAAGTAGGCAAACGCTCTCCCCACTTCTGCTGCTCCTCTGCCTGCTTGCCCATGTAGTAGTGGGTGATGCACTGGTAGAAGGGCAATCTTCAGTTCTATGCGCTTCTTCCAGTCCTGAAAGGGTTAAAGTGTGTTCACAATCAATGTCTATATATACTCGTTTGGTCTGATCAGTTGTGTTGCTATATGATTGTGTGCACAGTAGCACAGATCTATTGTTTCATGTACAAACTGTATATTCAGAAATTGCAGCATGCTGTGCACACAGACTCTCTCTCTCTCTGTCTCACACACACACACACCACACACACACACACACACACACACACACACACCACTGTCACACACACACACTTGTCACACCACACACACAACACACACACACACACACACACACACACGCACACTCTGAAATCCCACCACATCCAATGCCTCTTCACCCTCTTCTCCCCAGTTTTATTTTCGCTCCCCCCTCAATACTTTACATTTTTCTACTTTTTTTGACAGTTTTGTTTGCTTGTTTACTTTTTCTTTACACTATACAGGGCTTAAAAACAGGAAGAGAAAAAAAAAACACTGAAACTTGGGGGGTCCGGGGCCATGCTCCCCCGGGAAAATTTTTAAAACCAAGTGTAAATCTCTATACCATTTCATGCTTTCTGGACATAATTTCAAGAGATATTTAGTACATAAAACTTGCTGTAAACACATAATTATTACAGGAAGATATATCTGGGACAAGGGGAGAAGTGGTTTAAAACATAATAACAAAATGAACACTCACCCTTTAATTTGAGTGTTTGAGTGTTTTACAGGTTTTCACCAACTGTAGTCTGGATGAAATCTCACTTCTGGAGTTGCTCAATAAGTTTTTCACTTTCCAGGTTTAAATTATCACACAATATCAAGTTTGAAGTTGGAGCACACACAAAGTCAGTAACTGCATCAAACACTTTAAAGTTCAGTCTCATATAACAGAGATCAACTTGTGGAATCAGCACATTCTGAAAGTCACAATATCCAAATTTTGATAAATGAGATCAACTTGTGGAACCAGCACATACTGAAAGTCTGCTCCAAGCTAGACCTGGTGCAGTAACTTTGCGAAGAAAAAGTCTCCAATGACTTCTTCGTCAACTTTCTGAAGCGTCCACATCCCATTTTCCACTTTGTTTTTAACTGAAGAATTGTCCAAAAGTCTGACCCGCTTTGAACAATGTCTTGCGCTCCTCTGCCATTTTGTGTTTTTTTTCCAAGAAGTCCGACTGGAAACTTCTTCCAAGAAAAATCAGGGGCCATAACTTGCGCGCTGTTGCCATGCAATGCTTTGCAAGCCATCACGGATGCCAATCATCACGGATGGCATGCCTCGCTCCTGTCATTTTTTTTTTTTTTTTTTTGACAAACCGAAATCGCAGAATTCCGCCCAGATGCGGAATGTTTTAAGCTCTGATTATAGGGCCTGTAGCCCCTGCTATTGTTCCAAACATATTGGCATCTTGTAGACTCAGATACAGCTTCACATATGCAAGTTTGCGAGAATTGTTGCTCTTTGGTCAATACAACACAATGGTTACACACCACAAGTGTAACTGCCTCTCCTCATGAACTTCATATCTGGAGTTTTCTCAACTTTTCATTTCTATCCCTTTTTTTTTCAGTTTGTCATATTCATCACTTTCCTTCAAAAATGTACAAAATCGGGCAAACTCGTACAGGTAGACAGGTTTTTGTAACACTTTTATTCAGTGCTCCCTGATACTTAAAACTACTATTTCAAAAAGACGTGGAACAGATTTTCCTTACACATTTAAAAACAAGCACAACGTTAGGGGTGCAATAAAAAAGCAGAAAATAAGTTTATCTTCAAAATCAATGCATCTGCATCTTCAGCGTTACTATATTGATTTCCTTTCTTCTCCATTCTGTGAATTTACAAAGAAGTGTCTTGTCCTATTTATCCCTTTCTTCTCCATTCTTTGAATTTACAAAGAAGTGTCTTGTCCTATTTTCCTCTGGCTTTTGATGACTGCTTTTGATTTGACTGCTTTGATGTGACAGTGCAGGATGGGACTCTCCCATTATCCCCTGATTGGGTGGAAGTCTCAAGAGCGAACATTATGTACTGTGCTGGTCCCAATCTATGGTTTCCTGTATGTGCACCTTCACTGAAGTGTCCAGTCATCTTAAGTCTACACAAAACCTTAATTTCACACAGCTAGTGGTTCTGAGACTGTGCCTAATTTGCACTCTCTCTTGATCAGCAAAATCGAGTTTCTGAATTCTCTCCCTTGATCAAGTTTGCTACTGTGTATCGTCTACTTGAAACTGATCACATCATGGTAATTGCATAGCACCTCTTTAATGCTAGTTTAAATATGTCATTTTTTTGCCCATTGTTATGGAATACAAAAGCTTCTGAAAGGATGTGAAAGAATCTCACAGCTGTAGAAAGCACTTTGAGCTGGGAAGTGAACGAACATACCATTCATTAAAGTAAAAGGACAAAACAGGTCTTCTATGACAAAGTAAATTGATAAGACTTACAAAGACCTGAAAGGACCATAGAGGCCCTGTATACAAGTTACTGACAGTCCACAAAGTATGGCCTCACCTTGTAGCTGGGTGAACCGATGATCTGATCAGTGTTACAGTGGTCAATTATGACGCAACAATCAAAGTATGGCCTGCCTTACAGGTGGGAGACTGGATGATCTGTTCAGTGTTACCCTGGTCAGTGATGACTCATCCATCAAAACTTGGCCTACCTTACAGCTTTTGGAACTGTAGATCTGTTCACTGTTACACTGATCAATGATAACACAATAATCAAAGCATGGCCAACTTGTAGATGGGTCAGCTGATAATCTGTTCCGTTCTACACTGGTCAATCATGACCTTCACAACAATCAAAGTATGACCTATGTTGTAGCTGTGTCAGTTGATGATCTGTACTGTGTTACACTGGTCAATGACAACTTCCACCATGTTCAAACGGTGACCTACCTTGTAACTGCGTGAGTTGATGATCTGTTCTGTGTTGCACTGGTCCAGTTTCTTGACTGAGGATCTGTAAAACTCCACCACCTGGGCGGACACTTTGGCTGTGATGGTGTTTTTCCTGCTGTCAATCATCGACTTCTCCAAGATGCATTCCTGGGCTTGAGCCTGACAGTTGGGAAGTAAACAATCAAGTCAGGATTAATCCAATATACTGCAAACAAAACAGAATATACATTAAAGAACATGGTTGGCTAGACACAAGTCAAGGGCATGTGATTCATCAGGATGGTTTGTTTCCACTTCACTCTGTCTGCTGAAGTATTTGCCAGACATTTGATACCAGTCAGCTCTTTATACATTCTATCTGAGCTCCAGTGATGGACACAGGCAGTCCAACAACGGGTTGGGGTGTTTGCTTCAAAAAAACAAGTCCGCATTAATAAAGTGCCAGTTAAACTGGTGTTATTTAACCTAAAGTGAAGCTAAGTGAGCTAAGACTTTATCGTGGGTGACTACATGGAATGGAAGAGATTGAAGAACGAGGGCCTGCCACAGTGGGCTGCATGAGAGATGAGGCTGCCAACACAGACAAGTTCCTCTTCTTGTTGCCATCTTCAGTGTTCTCTAAACAGTGTTATTCCAATGCCAGTCATTATGACTCCAAATACACAGCTACACCCAGGTCCATTCCTGGGTGGTTTACTGTCATCGAGCACTATTTTGTTTCCTCTATGTACACAACAACTCACCAGCATAACGTTGACATGGAAGGTCAGATATTCATGGGCCATATCGGTGCTCATACTGGAACTCCCAAAATGATCACGCAGATGTTCAAAGGCCCAGGCAGCACACTGGAAATGGGTGCACGACACCTTCATGCCCTGGTATACAGACACACACACAGAGTCAACAATCAAATGCTGAAGACACAAAGTAAGCGTATACTGTAATTTTCACTTTTAGACTGTAAGTGTACACTATAGCTTTCTCTTAGTGTACACTATAGCTTTATCTTCAGACTTCAACTTTTGTCACTGAAACACACCTAAATTGCCTCGTCTATATACAGATTGCCAGCAACAACAAATAATGACTTGAACCAGTCAGTTTGAGGATCATAACAAATGCATCAACCTTAAAAAAAAGTAAGAAAAATATGTGGATACGCCAGACTAATCAATGAGTGATTAACTGCTATGGATCTGGACAGCCTCAACGTAAGATGTCATAATTGGTGTTGAATGATGACTGACTGATGGCTGTGAAACCTAAAAGCTTGAGCAAACTTAAATAAGAATGAAATGCTGTGAATCTAAAAAAAAAAATTAAGCATGCCATGAATAATGAATGCTGACCTGCTGTGAAACCAAAACTTTTCAGGATAACTTATTAGCTAATGAGTGAATACATGCTATCATCCTGTAAAGCATAAGACCACCAGCAGACCACATACAGAATCCCTTCACTTCCCCCCTGACAAGCAAGTTATTCTCCTTCCTATTAAGAGTACTTATATTGCACCTGTCCTCAGTTTGAGACCAATCTCTATGCACTTTACAATCTGCACTTTCCTTTGCAAAATGGGCTGCCTTCCTGGATACAGCAGACTGAAGAGCAAGCTGCAAGCACTACATTCAGTCATTTCCCCCCCCCCCCCCCCTTCATTCAGTCTGTCAGTCACTTAGTTCTTCCTTCATCTTTTCATTCTTTAGGTGCATGCTATGTGTGTACGTGTCATCCGTACCAGTGGCCAAACTGGCTGTCTCTTCCAAAAGCTGGTGATGGGATTTTATCTGTGTGCAGGATGTTTTACGTGTGTTCCACACAAAACCTTGGTTCAGTCTCATTCGAAAGGCTTTTTGGGAAGTGGGGTTAGAACCAATGTTAACTCTGAAGGAAATAAAATTCCTCTTTACTGCAACGCCTCAGCAGAGATTTGAACAAGCAACCCCATGATAATAAGTCCGGCTCTCTATCAACTGAGCTATTCCATCCGTGACAAATTCACAAAAACGTACGCCTGGTGATGTGACAAGGGAGGCTGTTACCTCAGCATTGTGGCGTGTGTCAATGGCTCCCAGGTTGGAGTGAAGAGCTCCGATGTTGTACAGGATACAGGCCTGCTCAACTTGATGTCAGCCATGATGTGGTCCCTGCCTGTCTGGTTGTCCTCCCTGTCAACAGGTCGCACATAAACACACTCTGGTCACAGCTGTTGTTATGGTCACAGTTTTAACTGAAGGGGTGGTGGTTACATGCCATGATATTTTCCACATAGAAACAATTATGTACAGAGACAGCTGTCATTACGACACCGACGAAAAGGGGTCTGGTTGTCCACCTGGAAACTTTTCCACACTGTACATATGTTGGGAAGCTGTTTCTGTCATGTTCCTCCTACTCATGTGGTGACTTTTGTAAGCAGATGTAACGCCTGTTATGATTGTGCTTGCCTCTAGAATTTCTGACGTTTTCATCAACTGGTGATGCCAGCTTTGGCCCTTCCTTTTACATTCTGGATACAATATCAGCTAGACAAAAATGAAAACTGTTCATCAACATTTCAAAGGCATGCATTAATGTATTGTGAAGCCTCGGGATCAGATAACATGCCGGAAACATTAAGTTCAGTTTCAGCCATAATCAAAGACAAGTTTTTTTTTCCCTCACCATGTAAACGTAATTGCAGCCTCTCCTCCTTCTCCCATGGGAAAGCGTCCATTTATCAAATGCAGCTGAGCATAGTACTTCTTCAAGGTTGCACATCCCACGAAATCACGAGTCACATGGATTGCATTCTGGAATGACAGTATGCTATGAAAACAAAAGCCATCTTCTAACATCGCTTTCTAAATTTTATATCCATTTCATTTCGTTTTGGGTGTAAATGAGAGAAAGTTTACATTTAAAAACAAAAGAGAGAGATGGGGGACGGAGAATGGGGATGGAGAGGGAAAGAGAGAGAGTGTGACTGTGAGGGTGAGGGTGGGGGAGAGAGAGAGACAGGGAGAGAGAGAGACAGAGACAAAGACAGAGAGACTGAGACAGGAAGACACAGATATAGAGGTGGGAATAGACAGAGAGAGAGAGAGAGAGAGAGAGAGAGAGAGAGAGAGAGAGAGAGAGAGAGAGAGAGCAATCAGGTAAAATCAGAGGAAAGTTAAAGGAAAAATGAAAGACATGCTTTGAAAAAGAAGGTGGTATAAAGGTATGTGTAGAGGGAGAGAGTGAAGTGTTACAACTGAAAAGCATACAAACAAAACAAAAACATCATTTTCAAGATCTCAGGTTATGTATTATCAAATATACATGCTCACAAGCCAACCCAATGAAACATTCATTGCTCATTTCCAATGACCGAACGACTAGATGACAGTATCAGATTAAATCTTGTGAACCTGAACCTTACCTGTCTAAGCTGATCCAAATCAGAGAAGTTCTTATTGTATGCTGCTGGGTCTTCACCATAATGCTCACGGATAAACTGAAACAACCAACATTTCAGGATTCATCACAAAGTCATTAAGCATACTTGGGACACCTGTCCGGCTGAACACTACCTCATTATCATTCTACTCTATTATATCAACATTTTGAGAATTTGAAAAAAAAACAGAATAAAAGAAGTGTTCTAGACAACCTAGAAGCAGAACAGTAGAAGAATAAGTTTGGCTGGAGTGAGGCATGTAAAAAAAAAAAAAAAAAATGTTAGGCTCAATGTAACTTGAGTTGTGCTGTTAAGTCAGGTGTTACAGCACAAGTGAATATCTGCTCCTGGCCCAAGCTAACAAGATGCCTGGCTTCTTGAGGAGAAACTTGAAGGTCAGTACCAACAGTATCAGGCAAGTAAGTCGTTTGTCAGTCCTCAGTCTCAGGCCCATACGGGTAACAGGATGTCAATAGAGATTGGAAGCAATGCAGTGATGTGCAGCTAGATTTATACCAACGTATACATTGGAGCTGTTAGCAATGATCCAACGACTCCAGTGGCTCTCCTTACACCTGCTAAGCATATAGCAAGATGATCAATGAAATTACCACATGAAAAGGTTAGCATGGACACCCTGAGACAGAAACTTATTCCACAACCACTAAAATGCTCCTACACAGAACAGCTGTCCAAGGTCTCCTGAAGAATAGAACACACACAGGCACGCATGATTCCTCCAGCACACTACCCTGAGGCCAGTTTAATAAATGAACATCCATGGTCACTCAAGAAAACACACTTCTCTGACATACTCAAGTTTAAAAAGCAACAGATACCATCACTGAACCATAGTTCATTGAATGATTGTCAGTGGAAAGATGGCCCTATCTTCTACCCCTCAACCATGCTGTTGAACAACCATAATAAGTCCTTATGGACCCAATGTCAGGGATAAACTTGTTTATCTCAAGCTGCAAAATCCCCCCCCCCCCCCCCCCCCCCCCCCCATGTTCTATACCATGTTTTCCTTACCACCACCCCCCCCCCCCTTTCCCTGTAAACCACCACCCAGATGGTCCTCTCCCTCCCACCTTTTCCCACCCCCTCTTTGCCCCACCCCCTTTTGTTGACCATATTAACACACTTAACCTCCCCCCCCCCCCCCCCCCCCCCCCCACCTTTTGGCTGAACTGTGGTCACAAGAAACCTGCCAGCTTCCCCTACAACCTCAACATTTCACTTTGTGACCAAGTGCTTACAGCACGAAACGTTGAAGGGTTCCCTGAAAGGTACCTTTTTTCTTTACCTTTATATTTTTCATGTCATAATAAGTTGGCCCACACCATCACATTAACATTAATGATAATGAGTGGAAAAGGATCAGTTTCAACCGAGGCAGAGACACAGACGTGTCTAAGACACAACAAATATACCAACATAATATAAATGATGGTTTATAACAAGTATATTCCATTTTGGAGAATTAAAGACATGTATTGCTAAAACAGAACAACACACAGTGCAGCACAAATGCTCCATACTGTCTGCTTCTGTGCTGGATTGAGTCGATTTTCTGCGAACCTACTGGATATTTCAGTTATAAAATAAAAAGTTCTTTTGATTTCTTTCTTTCTTTCTCTCTCTCTCTTTTTATTAATAAAGAAATGTAGAACAGGATTTGCTTTGTTTTTAAAAGAAAAATGTAAATCTGAACATTTAACTCCATGTTGAGAGCACTGAGAACCCATCTTTGTTTTGTGCTGTATGGAATTGTGGGGACATCTCGTGTGCCATGATGAATATTAATTTTCTCCTTAACCAGCTGGGTGTGCGGCAAGAGGCATACTGCATGACTGATCACTGTCTTTGGTGGGGAGGGGGGGGAGGGGAGGGAGAGGGAAGGAGGGGAAGGAGGCATGGCAATAAAACTCATGAAAAATAATAACACGGGCAAATTTAAAATAATCACCTCCAATGACCATTAAGTTCAATAAATTGTGGCTGTTTGCCTGTACAAACTGACTGCATGGCTACCAGTAGCAGCTGCAGTCATTGGATGAACGGTTGTTTACCTACTTTTAAACCAGCAAGAAAAGACTGGAATGCTTTATCCCCAGAAAGCCACCAAAGGCACCAATGTAATCAGCACCTTTGAGTCCAGAGTTTCCAAGTTATCACCATCAGCAATCACATAATCTTGGGAAAGGATGGGATTTGAAGCAGGGACTAGAGGTGAAGAGGCTGGCAGCTCCCATACAGGAAGGTGCATGAGGTCAGCTAGTTTGATTGTTTAGCAGCACCCCTTTTTTTCCACCACCATGCACATGGCTATTCCAGTAAATATGATATGGCTATTTCCAGCAAACTTCCGACTCGGCATTTCATTGCTGAATTCCCTCTGGTGTGTTCACATGTGATACATGTATCATTTGTGTGTGTGTGTGTGTGTGTGTGTGTGTGTGTGTGTGTGTGTGTGTGTGTGTGTTTCTAAGCTCATGTAGACTACATGTGCTCATGTACATGTGTGTGCATGCGTGTGTGTGTGTGTGTGTGTGTGTGTGTGTGTGTGTGTGTGTGTGTGTGTGTGTGTGTGTGTGAATTAAGGCCAACAATCCAATCTTATTCCAGAATTCTTTCCAGTAAACAAATGAGTTCCTGAAGTGATATGGTCCTATGTTATGTCAAGCCGTGGAAGTGAAAGCAAAATGGGTCCAAGGTAAGTGAAATTGCACTCTGCAACATGCATACAGACCGTACATGCGCACACAGTGCTTGAGACTACTCACACCCCAAATGCGCCCACACCTACACCCATACACACCCACACTAACAGACACTGAGCACATACAAATGCACACAGTGCACATACAAGAATCTAAAGCTGCTCAAAACAAAAGATTGTATTAAATAAAAAGGTTTATGAGTAGGAGGTGCGCAGAGTGCTGGATATATATTTATATGGATTTTCCAATGACTAGATTTCTTTCTAAACTAGTATCAGTAGTAAGCTTTTATCCATTGCGCATGCTTTTGTTTACAGATGTGTTGAGGTAGGTAAGCAGAACTGCTAGTTTTCAGATTCTCAGAAAAATGAGGTCATACACTTATCATACACCCAAATCGAAAATGTTCTGCAGATGGGCAAAATATGAATAGCTGTCTGCTGATCAAAACCAATATTCATAATTGTTCATCTATTCTCTTAACTATTTATTTATTCAATTTACCTTTTTCGGAGGAGAAAAAAAAAAAAAGGGGGGGGGGGGGGGGGGGGGGGGGGGGGGGGGGGGGGGGGGGGGGGGGGGGGGGGGGGGGGGGGGGGGGGGGGGGGGGGGGGGGGGGGGGGGGGGGGGGGGGGGGGGGGGTGAGGTGTGGTCACTGAAGGAAGGCATTTCAACCGCAGGGCTGAGAATTCCACATTGCGTAATATTCGAAATTCTGAGCAGTGTCAGAATCTTAAAGACTGAAAGCGGACACTAACTGGAAGAACAGAAAGTGATAAATGAAGGCAGTCTGAGATCGACACTCCTGTATACACAAAACTTCAAATCTGGGCATTCAATGAACGATATTATCAATATCAAGTGACTGGGTCCGTTTGCAATACAGGTAATCCACTTGGGTTATCAACTTAGTATCCTACAAGTTAGCTCTATGTTTTCTTTTAAAATGTGCATCTAAGTTTGAAAAAGGAATTGTCTGCTAAGTAGAATACGAAACAGTCACGAGGATTGCTTTCGCTGTGCTCTTGATCCGACACTGGCGACTCGACACCCAGCGGTCAGTCTGGTTAATTTTTTAAGACATGACACTTGTAACGCATTGGTATGTTATTTATGAACAAGAACAATGCACATCGAAAATCTGTTGTTTTAACCGAGAATAACTGAATGCAACAGTACCTTTTTCAATGTTGGCCCAAAATCAACATATTCTGGACTGTGTTTCAGTTCGAAAGCAAGCATCGGCAGACGAGGCACAGCCTCCCATTTTGGTTATTTACAAAACGCAGTTTGGCGTATGGATCGGAACGAAGTGTAAAGGGCCCGGAACTCTGCCAACGCTCAGCTGAAAATGAATCATGAGCTTCTTTTGGAAACAAATCGAAACGCTAATGCATGAAAAATTGTTTTGAATATTTTCATCAGTCTAGCAAAGAACCCCTTATAATTACAACAAACGCACACTTAAAGAAAGAGCAATGTTTATTCATCTTCGATTTCTTGTTTCTCTTCGTCTTTTGTGGGCGCGGTTTATATTATCTGCCGTGTTCCTGTAACACTCCAGTTTATTTTCGGTTGCAGTTTCAGAACTGTGGTGCTCGTCGATTTGTTTAGCAATATTGACACATCACATGTTGCGAGACATGACCTTTGTC
>JADBJO010000253.1:425000-447500 GCA_016801955.1 Conus betulinus | reverse complement strand
TTGATCTGTTTCTTCATGATGCAGTTGCTTATTCAGAAAACTGAAACCAGGGCTTCTATGGAACATCGATTTCGAAAAAAATATTTGACTCGGTTAGTTGGGGATTTTATGTTATAGTAAAGCATCAGGTTTTCAACAAGTTATTTGTAACTAGATATTTCTTAATCAAAACTAACTGACCTATGGCGCTTACCACTTAATCCACCAACCATGTTCTTTCAGACTTCGCAAATTTCTTGTTACGAATTTGTAAGGAATAAGAAACCAGACAAATAGAACTGCATATATACTAGTCACATAAAGTTAAGCACAGTTTACATGTACCCGCATAATTTCCAAAATATAAAAGCCACGATTTTGAAATTGGGAACAGATTTAATTCATTATCTTGTTCCAACGTACATTGAATTTCATTGGGATCGAATGAACGGTTGTTGATTTACAGACAATTAAACAGAGGATGGGTCGAAATCAAAGTTCGCAAAATCTGTTCAGTTCACAAAATCATTTCAATAGTGGGTGTGGCCACCGCCATTGGCGAGACATTCCACGCAGCGACTCCTCATCGAGTTGACCAGTGTTTCTGATGACCCTCTGAGGGATTCTCTGCCATTCCAGTTGCAGCATTTGGAAGAGATCCTGGCGGTCTCTGGGAGGTGGATGGTTTCTCCTTCACACGTCTCCCCAACTCATCCCACATATGCTCGATGGGATTGAGGTCGGGACTATACGCCGGGAAGATCATCCTGTTGATGCCGGCCTGCACAATGAAGTTTTCGGCCACCCGGGTCCTATGTGGCCGAGCATTGTCGTCTTGGAAGACTGCCATGGGTCCTATCCGTTGCATGGTCGGAACAACGAAAGGCGCCAGGATTTCATCCCGATAGCGGATGCCTGTGAGGTTTCCATCAATATGGTAGAGTGGTGTCTCTTGGTGGTGGAGGCTGAAGGCACCCCATACCATAACAGATCCTCCCCCAAAGGCCCTGGTCTGGCGAACAGCTGCATCAATGTAACGTTCACCAACACGCCTCCAAACTCTAGTTCGGCCGTCATTGTGTTCAAGACTAAACCGCGACTCATCTGAAAAGAGGACCTGGGACCACTGTTGTTGGTTCCATCTCACATGACGATGGCAGAAAGCTCGGCGAGCCAGCCTATGGGCTGCTAGCAGTCGTGGTCGAACAGCTGGGCGACGTGATCTGAGGCCGAAGTGGGTGAAGACGGTTTCGTATGGCTTGACGGCTGAGGATGGTGTTATTTGCCATATGAAGCTGCCTTTGGATGCTGGTGGAAGTGGTATCCCGCTGCAATAGGGCCTGCCTCTCGATGAAAACGATCTTCTCTGGGAGTAGTCTGCCTAGGCCGACCTGACCGTGGCCTCTCTTCAACGCTGTTGGTCGCCCTAAAACGCTGATTCAGTCTAACAATAACTGAATGATGCACACCAAGTCGTCGCGCCACTTCAGCCTTTGCAATGCCATCTTGTATCCACGCAATCGCCCTGGTTTTGTCAAAGGTGCTAAGTTTTTTCTTCGTGGTGGCATGGTGAGAAAAGGGCTGACAGTAACCAACCCCGCGCTTAAACAGCCAAAAGAAGGGGCATAAAACTCACTTGAGAGACTGCTCTTGCACGGGAAAAAAGAATTTTTCATTTTACACATCTTGTGTCGCCAGCAAGCTTGATGCAAAACAGGCACAGTTAACGCAACTTTGCACTTTTTATCCCGCGCGGTAACGAGGTCACCAAGACCCCCGTGCGCACTACCAGTTGACACAGGCTGGATTACACACTGCTGTGTGAGATTCCATCATTGGTTGCCGCATAACAAAAAAAAAAACCAATGTTTTTTTGAAGGGATGAATCAACCCCCTGTGTGCAAAGGCCTGTGCTTAACTTTATGTGACTAGTATATAAGTATTGGAAATTGTGGTCCCGGACTTCCAGAACTGAAAACGTTTGCTTCTTTATTGAAATCAACTCGGATTCGAGAAGTTAAAACAGATGCAAGACCATCACAAAACATTAGATTTTCCACTTCTGACAGTTTTGAAAAATGTGGCCTAGAAATAGTTTCATCTTTACTTTTTCCAAATCAAATTTGTTTTGGACAGAAGTTTTCAACGCGTATAAAGACTTTTTGTATATAAACAAATTTTAAATGTAATTTATAGCGGACCGCCAAGGTAACGTAGACAAACGAATCACAAGAGAAAACACGACGCGTTTCGACCTCTTAAGTCTTTTTCAGACATGATACCAAACACTCATATATGCATCGCCTGCTCCGAGGGCCTTTCTTTCGCTGGACCGGACTCACCAGAGAAACACACTGGCTGATTGTGCTTGTCCTCTTGGCGTCAAATAGAGACACACCACGGTCCATAATTCTGTGGTGTTCTGACCGCCAAGGGTTCGAAAAAGAATCCAACAGCACCCAATAAAACAAAACGAAAGTGTGGAGAGGAAAAAAGTTGCTGAAAAACTAAAAACATTATGCAAACAGTATAAAATGTAGGGGGACAATCTTTGAGCCTATGCTTGAGGATCCATTTAAGGATGCAAGGGAGATCAAAAGATATGGAACAGTCTGAGTGGTCAGCTCTGCTGTTCAATAACCCAAGCATTGTCAGCGGCTAAGAATTGTGCAGATATATATTGATAGAGAGAGAGAGAGAGAGAGAGAGAGAGAGAGAGAGGAGACAGACAGACAGACAGACAGACAGGTAGAGAGAGAGAGGGGGCACGTGGGGGGGAGTGGAGGTGGGCTGGGCTACGTTCGTGTGTGTGTGGAGGGAAGAGAGTGCCTGAGAAGAAAAAAAAAAAAAAAAAAAAAGAAAAGATCGTTGAGCAAGAGAGAGATAGGGGAGACAGGAAGGAAAGCGAGGGGCAGTGCCTAATTCTCATCTTGTCAACGATAGTTACTGATGAATTCTCTGAGGATCTGGTTAAGAATCTTTTCCGTGTTTTCCGGAATGCACTTGTTAGAGTGCTCTCAGACCTCCCCCCCTCCCCCTCTCCCCCCCTCCGCCCCTCTCCCTCCTCCCCAGAATGGGTTAGGGGTGTTGTCGACCAGAATGGGCTTAGGGGTGTTGTCGAGGTGACGGGGAACGTGTGTGTGTGTGTGTGTGTGTGTGTGTGTGTGTGTGTGTGCGCGTGCGTGCGTGCGTGCGTGCGTGCGTGTGTGTGTGGTGTGTGTGTGTGTGTGAGTGTGTGTGTGTGTGTGTGTGTGAGAGAGAGAGAGAGAGAGAGAGAGAGAGAGAGAGAGAGAGAGAGAGAGAGAGAGAGAGAAGGGGTGGGTGGTGGTAAGTGATGGTGGTGGTGAAGGGGTAAGTAGGGAGTCAGGAATCCTAAAATCCCTGCAACTCCCCCTTCAGCCTCGCCCCCCCCCCCCCCCCCCCCCCCTCCCTGCATAAACATGTATTCATGTAATATTCGCACAGATCTGCTTAAACTGCTGACTTCATAGCCATCACTTGCTTGTATGTCCACAAAGCATAAACTAATTATGTCTGAATTAGCAGCATGTTGCAAAACTTTAGATGTGATCTTTCTTAATCATGTCTTTACAAAGTATTTCTTGTATATTCTTTGCTTTCTTCTTCTTCTTCTTCTTCTTCTTCTTCTTCACCATCATCAGCATCGTCTTCATCGCCGTCGTCGTCGTCGTCGTCGTCGTCGTCGTCGTCATCGTCGTCGTCATCATCCTTGATAACATGTCTATGCTAATCAAGCGTCGTAGGCGTTTACAATAGACAAGCACAAACATAAAATTACAACCCAAATGAACGAAAACAGCCAGTATTTCAACAACAACAACAACAACAACAACAACAATAACAACAAAGAAGGCATCCCATGATCAAACGTTCGCTATACATGCAAGCGTGCCGCACCTTCCAACTCCTTTCCACCTCTCAAACAAAACAATGATTATTAAGCAACACACACACACACACACACACACACACACACACACGCGCGCGCGCGCGCGCGCGCGCGCGCGCGCGCGCATTTAATCGCATCGGAATTTCCCAACACAATGCCCGCACGTATCTTGAGTCTCTGTCAGATGAGAAGAGAAAAGTGTTCAAGTTTGATCTTCAAGAAGGGCAGAGAGGCAGACTATCGGAGCTGAAGCGGGATATTACCCCTGATGAAAGGGTTTGACAAGCAAAGGGAACGCTAATCAAATATCTTGTACGAACAGAGAGAGAATATGGAAATGACCAGTGTATCAGAAAAAGAACGGATATCACGTGGAAATGTATGCAGGTGGAGCAGACTGTCAGATGTTGAGAACAGATGGATTCGGAGGATTTATAGCACAGTGATGTATCTTTGTAGGAGGTCCTTTGCTGGGCAGGAGGCCAGTGTAGAGAACAAAATGACAGGATAATATGGCTACTTGTAGAAAAGCAAAAGTTGAGGCAGGCAGCATCAGTTTTTGACTCTCTCTGAAATTTGCTCCCACAAGAAAACATAACTCCAAAGGAATGCTGCTTATGACACCGAATCACCTGGCAGACATGACAGCACAGAGCACACATCGATTTAACTGAAACGAAATCAAATATGAAATGAGGCAAGGAACAGTAAATGATAAACAATAAACAAGGAGCTAGGGTAACTCTTGCTCCCACAAGAAAACATAACTCCAGTCGAATGCTGCTTACGACACCGAATCGCCTCGCCTAGCAGACATGACAGCACAGAGCACACCCTACTCGTTTATTGTTTATCATTTACTGTTCCCTGCCTCATTTTATATTTAGTTTCTGAAATTTATGAATTAGACAATTTGTGTGAAGGCAGACAAAAGAACGTTATCATGACCCAGACGGGAGAGCAGAAATGCGTTGAACAGGCTTTTGATGGCGTTTTCGGAAAGGAAAAGACAGGGATGCAAGTACACGAATCCGAACGACTTAATTAATCAGCTTGTTACGGAAAGTGAAAAGAGTGATCAAGTGTCACACCAGATCATGAATGATGAGGCACTCAGATCAACAGAAACGGAGAGAATACAAACGAAGAAAAGCCTTTGAGGTTATTAGGGGTGACTATAAACATCTTAGTGGTTTTCATAAAGAGGGCAGAAAATGTATAGCTCTAATTATGTATACCAACACTTTTATCAAAGAGAGTATGTAAAGGTAATGCTTTGCTATCGTGTTTTTAAAGAGCTCTGTTAGAATTTCCATCTGGCAACCCCGCTATGGTGCGGTTTTGATCTTACAGCATTACAAAAACACAGAATTCCGTCTGGTCCCGCTATTTTACGCTATTTTGACCTTACAGCAAAGTTTTCATCTCACGCCCCTGGGTTCCCTTCCTTCCCCGCGCCCTCCTCTCCACCCACCCCCCCCCCCCCCCACCCCCCCCCCCCCGCTTCCACCCCCATCCACCCCCCCCACCCCGCGCCTCCCGGGCCCCAACCTCCAACCGCCCCCCCCCCCCCCAACCTCCACCCCACCTCTTCCTCCCCACCCCCCCCCCCCCCCCCCCCCCGCTTCCCCCCCCCTCCACCCCCCCACCCCCCCCACCCCCGGGGGCCCCGCCCCCGGCCCCCCCCCGGGCCCCCTTTAAAAAAGACGTACATGTCTGTTTCCACTTACCTTGAGACCTGATGAATGACAATCAGGAAGCAGTGCCTCAGGTATTTCTAGTAAAAAACGGTTTGTAGGCTGCGTTCCCGATCTTGTAAGACCTGTCCCAGAAACTCCAAAAACTCCACCCCCCTTTGACTTCTGTCTAACCACGGAGTAGTTCCAAACTTACATATACTACATTGATTCTGTTCAGGTCTGCCATTCTGCCCCCCCCCCCCCCCCCCCCCCCCACCCCCCCCCCCCCCGCCCCCCCCCCCCCCCCCCCCCCCCCCCCCCCCCCCCCCCCCCCCCCCCCCCCCCCCCCCCCCATCCCCCCACGCCCCCCCCCCCCCCTTCCCCCCCCCCCCCCCCCCCCCCCCCCCCTCCCCCCCTCCCCCCCCCCCCCCCCCCCCCCCCCCCCCCCGCACCCCCCCCCCCCCCCCCGCCTCCCCCCCCCCCGCTGTTTCTCTCTCTGTTTCTGTCTGTCTGTCTGTCTCTCTGTCTCTGTCTCTGTCTCTCTCTCATCACTCTCTCTCTCTCTCTCTCTCTCTCTCACTCTCTCACGCACACATACACACACACTCCTCCCCCCTCACCACATACGCCCACGCCGCTTTTCTCCCCCCATCCTTCCCAAACAGATCTTTTTCAATCAACAGACCAGACATACTGAACTTTCCCCTGTCCATCCGAATTTCGGTCCCAACCCTTCTGGCCCCAGCTCTCTCACACCTACCCTTTCCACCCCGATGCTGAGGCAGCAGAATCCTGTAACCATGGCCCCGGGGATGAGACAGAGGACCATGTGTGGGAGTTTTGGACGGGAAAGGCAGAGAGATAGCAGGGGGGTGGGGGGTGGAGGGGGGAGGGAGAAAATGGGTGGGTGACTGGGTGAGGGGGCGGGGGTGGGGGTGGGGTGGGGGGTGAGGGGGGCGGCGGGAGGAGGGTGGCTTATGGTTTAAAGAAACGTATTGAGAGGAGGACAGCGGGAAGGGATTGTGTGTGTGTGTGTGTGTGGGGGGGGGGGGGGTGGTAGTGGCGTGGGAGCAATGGGGAATACAAGAATGCGTTCGGGGTGCGAAGGGGAAGGGGTAGGTGGGGAAGGAGTGTGTGCAAAAAAAAAAAAAAAAAAAAAATTGGAAGAATTCTTGTGGTGTACATAGATATGGTATTACTCCATGGCTGGACAGAAGCCAAAGCTGAATGTTTATTTAAAATCATCGGGCACGCATTATGATCTTCAACATTTCATGTCATCACATGACAAACTTTAAACGTCTCCGAAACAGAGAGAGAGAGAGCGAGAGAGAGAGAGAGAGAGGAGAGAGAGAGAGAGAGAGAGAGAGGAGAGAGAGAGAGAGAGAGAGAGAGAGAGCCTTTACACGGAAAGTCAATCTCACGTCAGCATAAAGACAAAACCATCCCTTTTTATTCCCTTTCTACGGTAACAAAGATTATGACAAAGGCAAAGTATCCAGTGAAGTCAAAATGATCTTTATGCTTTTCCGTTTCAGCGTCCATCAAGGTGTCACTGCGTGCAGACTAATCCATAAACGCCACACCACATCAGCTTAGCTACGACACCATGCTGCGCAGGATTAACAGCTCATGATCAGTGAAATAATGACTGAGATGAACGGATTTAAGACGAGGGTCTTATGGATACTACTCAGCAGATGTCTGGCCTGTGCGTTTAGCTCAGCGTGCTGCTCACACCTTTGGACTGTGCAGCTCGATTTAAGAGCTGCAGACGTATTCACCTACATATGTTTTCATGAGGACATTTCGGAAGGAACAGAAATGTCAATCACGATGTTATCAAACACGAAGCCCTGTGCATCTAAAGGCGTTTAACAAAGAGCAAAGACCTGCTCAAAATGGCGACTGGACTCAAACGCATGCATGTATGTATACGACAAAGTGAAGAGTGATAGAGAACAAGAAAAATATTGAAAAAACAAAAAACAAACAAACAAACAAACCCCCCAAAACGACAACAACAACAACAACAACAACAACAACAACAAAAAAAGGTTTACAATACTTTGTGGCCAGCATTCGTCTTTTCCTTCCAAGCTAAGTTATTAGATCAATTGAAAGGACCCAAGAAATTAAATGGTGTGTACCGTCGATTTGAACTAGATGATATTAGTCATCACAGTGACGAAATTTCTCAATGTTGTAAAGAAGATGGTGTATGAGATCAAAGTAATTCATATATATTCACTTTAGCTTTGTAGAATTAAAATCTACATAAGCAAACCACGCAGTTGATCCTGTCGGAATGATGAGTGGACGACTCCTGAAAACTTGAATTTTGCTTGTTTGCTACAGTCTTTGAAACAATGGCGAATGGTACTATCTGACATGGGGGAAATAAACGATCATCTGTAAAGTGCCCCCAAAGTAAAGCCCACTATAAACAAACAAAGGGAAAAAAACGACAACAGCCAGACACCACATTCTGTCCGGACACGACAGTTGTTTCATTGCCTCGCCCTTACTGTCACGAAAGGAATAACATTTAAACCTGTCTTGTCCACTGCACCGAACATTTCTAATTTGGTTCCGATCAGTTTCCACACAGATCCAACGAGTTTTGTGGTCAATGGATTAATTTTACTTATTAAAAAAATCCTTAATTTTCTGTACATATCTTATTGATCGTTTTTTAAAAAAAATTTACTCTCAGTATCACTCTGCCTTAACTGATCATACTCAAACTTTTTTTTCGTCTAAAGCCAGTCATGGTGTCATAACTGGAGTGGCAAGTGTTTTGCAAACAGAACTCCGTCCGTTTTCGTCAAAGTTTGTCTTCAGTGAGAACACTTTGCACGGGTGTTTTGTGATACCTAATCTGTCTGGATCCACCACAACCTTGCATTTGGAGGGTGTATGTTTCCTGCCTGACCCCTACACTTTTGACAAAAAAAAAAAGAAAAGAAAAGAAAAGGAAGAAAGAAAGAGAAAAGAAACAGAAACGCTTGTTTGATATGGTCGACAATCAAGGTCAGAGGTCTGACAGGGCCTCCTGGCTATATAGCCTGTGAACTCACTTCTTCCAGAGACCGAAGACTCGACTAAAGTTGTTTCCTTTCATCTGATGCTGACACAGCTTGGTGCCAGGTAAATCGCTACATCCACCTCTGGCGCTGTGATGCTAGCGGCAATGCACATGTTAAAGAGCGACCAGGAGTCTGCACGAGAAAAATGTATAATCTTCGCGGATCCGGAAGAAAAGGGGACAGAAATAAATAAATGAATAAATAAATAGATAAATAAATAAGTGAATACATAAATAAACAGATAAATGAATTGATAATAACTGTTTTCCTCTTTACTTGAGAAAAGTGGGCGTTTGTTCCCAATCTCCTGTCCTTCCTACATTCCACTTTATTTCCCTTTCTAGTTATCCACCCCCCCCCCCCCCCCCCCAACTCCCTTCTTATCTCCACCTCTACCCCTGCAGCTTCTCCCTGCAATTTTCTGTCTGCCCCCCCCCCCCCCCCCCCCCCACACCCCCACACCACACACATCCTCCCTCCTCCCTTTCTCTCTTCACTTCTCGGCATGTGGAAAACCAGGAGGGAATCATTGCTGTCATTGATCTCATCACAGTTATCTCCCTTAGACCTACTTCGAATCCCGTTTCGTACCATTGTCGCAGTGAAAATGCCACCGTTCAGCACAAAAAGGTACACTGCACATCAGTCCAGTGCGTTCATAAGTCATTGTAATAAGTTTGGAGACGATCAGACAAAATCTATGGATTTTTGGTGTGTGGTGCATGTACACAGACACACAGGCAAACAGAACGCGCCATATGTATTATGTACTAAACTTTACCTTCATCAGTGTCATTTTTTTTAACCAGTAAAAGGAGGAATACCCAGTACGTTTTTCAGAATAAGAACGAACGCGTGTGAAATGACTTTAACACCTCAGTGTCACTCGTGATCTCGATTACCTTTCTAGCGACCACTGACGGAGAGGATGTTCATTTTCTTTTTGTGTTTGAGACGTAACGTTTGTTAGATAGTCTGCGTGTTTTCGTGTTTCCTTCTTCACAAGGTATATTGTTACTACTCATAGGGTGTCTGTTCAGGCCCTATATTTAATTGCATGTGCTTGTACTTTTGTAAAAAAAAACAAAAACAAACAAACAAACAAACAAAACCCGTATCGTCTGTTTACTCTTTGTCTTCCATTTACTTTCTTATGAGCTCTGACTTACCTACACCATAAGCCACTTGCACCCCCTCCGCCTTTCACCTCACTCTCCCCACCTCCACCCACTCCCCCTCTCCCCTCCGCTGGCATCTTCTTCCCTTCTCTCCCTTCCTTTCGTTATTTCAGTCTCTGATCTTCTTCTCTGTTCCTCCCTCCTTTACTCCTCCTCTCTCGGTCTGTTTGTCTGTCTGTCTGTCAAGCTGTCTGCATTCTCTGTCTTATACTCTTTGCCAAGGCTCTACACTGAAGGGCCTTTGACAAGTATACAAATGTTGGTGTATATTCAAAGTCAAAGATAATGCCGTTTAAGATACTTATCGCAGGAGAAAACAGTCCATCCGCAGTCGAAGACAGAGAGAGAGAGAGAGAGAGAGAGAGAGAGAGAGAGAGAGAGAGAGAGAGAGAGAGAGAGAGAACACACATGCGCACACACGCGCGCACACACGCGCGCACACACACGCACACACACACACACACATTCACACACACACACACACACACACACACACACACACACACACACACACACACACACATTCACACACACACATTCACACACACACATTCACACATTCACACACACACATTCACACACACACACACACACACACACACACACACACACACACACACACACACACACACAAGTATTGTCTACCCCACCGAAATCAGGTCTCTTTCTCAGACAGCGCGGGAAGGTCACGGGCAGACCGCCAGGGTCGGACCTCTGGCAGGAATCATTAGCAACGGTGCCAGTGCACACCATCCTTGGTCCGACTGAACTTCAGCTCATGACGGCCCCCCCCCCCCCCCCCCCCCCCCCCCCCCCCCCCCCCCCCCCAGACTCGTCACCCCCCCCCCCCCCCCCCTCTCGTCACCCCCCACCCTCTTCACCCACCCTTCTCTGCATGCTGATCAGATCCAGATGGAAGGTCTGTCTGTGGTAGAAAATGTAGGTCGAAAAGGATCACGAACCCTGGAAAGGGATCATAAACAGAGGATATTGACCGCAAAACCATTTTCCAAATCGCAAAAACAAACAAACAAACAAACAAACAGACATTTATGAAAATAACGATCCTCCATTGAGGAAGAGGAATAGAACATGTCGTCTCGTGAGAACTTCTTCAGGCTGTAATGACCTACAGGTATTTCCCCACGATCCAAAAATATCTTGCGCCACTGTATAAACAAGATCAGAGAGAGGAGAGAGAGAGAGAGAGAGAGAGGAGAGAGAGAGAGAGAGAGAGAGAGAGAGAGAGAGCAAAACGGAAGACGAAGCAGTTAATATTAAGGGGGATATTTACAGTTACTTGTAGAAGAGACGTTTCCAATTAGTTCTAAGGAAGAAGTTTCCGGTCAGTTCTAAGCGAGATATTCCCAGTCATTTCTAAGGGAATCATGTGTGTTTTGTTCTAAAGAAAGACGTTTCCAGTTATGTCTAAGAGATGTGTTTCCATGTATTTCTAGGAGAGACATTTCCAGTTAGGTTGAAGGAAGACGGTATAGGTGGATGGTTCTAAGAAAGACGAAAGACCAATCGGATCTAGAGGAGATGTTTCCAGTTAGTTGGAAGGGAGATATTTCCAGTTAATTCTAAGGGAGATGTTTCCAGTTAGTTCTGAGGGAGATATTTCCCAGTTAATTCTAAGGGAGATGTTTTCCAGTTAGTTCTGAGGGAGATGTTTCCAGTAAATTCTAAGGGAGATGTTTCCAGTTAGTTGGAAGGGAGATGTTTCCAGTTAATTCTAAGGGAGATGTTTCCAGTTAGTTCTGAGGGAGATGTTTCCAGTTAATTCTAAGGGAGATGTTTCCAGTTAATTCTAAGGGAGATGTTTAGAGTTAGTTCTGAGGGAGATGTTTCCGGATGTTCTAAGGGAGATGTTTCCAGTTTGTCCTGCAGAAGATGTTTCCTGTCAGTTTTAAGACAGATGTTTCTTGTTTGTTCTAAATAAAATGCTTGCAGTCAGTTTTAAGACAGATGTTTCTGGTTAATTCTAAATGAAATGCTTGCAGTCAGTTTTAGGGCAGATGTTTCTTGTTCGTTCTAAATAAAATGCTTGCAGTCAGTTTTAAGGCAGATGTTTCTTGTTAGTTCTAAATAGAATGCTTGCAGTCAGTTTTAAGGCAGATGTTTCTTGTTAGGTCTAAATAAAATGCTTCCAGTCCGTATTAAGGCAAATGTTTCTTGTTATTTCTAAATGAAATGCTTCCAGTCAGTTTTAATTCAGATGTTGCTTGTTAATTAGTTCTAAGGAAGACATTTTCCAGTCAATTCCAAGGAAGACGTGTCACTCAGTTCTAAGGAAGACATTTCCAGTCAGTTCCAAGGGCTATGATTTCAGCGATTTCTAATGGAAACATTTCCAGTAAGTTCCAAAAGAGACGCTTCCAGTTAACTCTGAGACAAACTTTTCCAGTTGGTACTAAGGGGGATGTTTCCTGTTAGTTTTCAGCGAGATGTTTCCAGTTTGCACACAAGCATGCACGCTCTCTCTCTCTCCCTCTCTCTCTCTCCCTCTCTCTCTCTCTCTCCTCTCTCTCTCTCTCTCTCTCTCTCACACACACACACACACACTTGCACACGCGCATGCACACACACACACACACACACACACACACACACACACACACACACACACACACACACACACACACACACACACACATACACATGGTGTCAGTTCAAGTCCTTAAGCGATGCTGTACACTGCCAAAAATGAGTTCATATCATGCTGTTGTCTCCTCTGATTTGTCATCCTGGTCCTGATGTTCTCTTGGCTGTCATCTTTTCTCCAGTCTCTCTCTCTCTCTCTTTCTCTTCTCTCTCTCTCTCTCTCTCTCTCTCTCTCTCTCTCTCTCTCTCTCTCTCTCTCTCTCTTCTCTCCCTCCCTACCCCCCCTCTCTCTCTCTCTTAGGATATCATTCTTATCCTGTTGTCTCCTTTGGGCTGTCATCCTTTTTTTTTGTGTCTCCCTGGCCTGCCGTCCTTGTTTGAACCGAATCCTGATTAGCCAGTGTGCGTATATGTGTGTATGCGCGTGCGCACGCACGCACGCGCGCGCGCGCGCGCGTGTGTGTATGTGTGTATGCGTGTGTGTGTGTGCGTGTGTGTGTGTGTGTGTGTGTGTGTGTGTGTGTGTGTGTGTGTGTGTGTGTGTGTGTGTGTGTGTGTTTGTGTGTGTATGTGCAAACATCACTTATCCAAACTTTGCTATGGTACGTCATTATAAAATGTTACAGTAACATGCTAAATTGTGAAGGGTCAATGATATTCAGAGTTTTTTTTTTATACGTACGTGTGTTCACATTCACGAATATGTACATGCCACGTTTTCACACACTTTTCACGGAAATGTCAACACATCTACTCAACAGGTCTGTCAACAACCAGACTTACTGTGGAAGCTTAAGGCAGGGGTCGTTCAAGCCCAATCGAGATCAATGTCCGCATTTTGTACTGGTCTTCTCTCTCAATTGCCCCCCCCCCCTCTCCCCCCCCCCACCTCCCCACCTTCAACCCCACCCAACCTGCGCTCCTGTTGTATTTGGTTGCAAAATAAACCAACGGTGATCTATGATTGTATTAGACATATAAACTGTTTGGTAGGAACACCAATCTCCGTGACCTGTTTGTTTGAGCGTCCGCTCGGCCGTCTTCCAAGGTTTCATATCCTTCTACTGAAAAACCTTCCCTGCCACAACAACGACTACTAAACTTGCCTCTTCCTCAATTCTGCCATCGTTTTTATCAATGAGAGCCTCAAAGATGCAAAGATGTTTGTGTCCAGATGCGTTTGCTATGAAATATCCGTCAATATCGTTAGTAAGTCGATTTCAGCCATAAATTGTGTTAAAATAATGTCACTTTCCGACATACGTCAGCCTACTGAAGTCTTCTGAAGTAAATTAGCGGATGGGATTCGTCAGTTGTAAGATGTGATCAAAGATGGGTCATACTGCAGTCTGCCATTTTCATATCGATGTCATTTCGTTAGTGCCAGCAGACCTACCATTAGGACTCAGTACTAAATGAGGACACTACAGTACCATTTTCTTGCTTTCTTCGATTGCTGCTTGCGAGTTGATGAGTACTGAGCCCAACGGGGTATCAGGACCTAATTCCATTGGTCCGTATCGTGAGCTTCCTGCGGAAACGCAACCACGCCGGGACGTTAAGTATTAATCTCATCAAATCTTATTCAGTCCTCATTGACCGCTCGCTAATAATTGGGCAGGAATAAAAATACCCAGTCCGATGACTTTGATAGAAGCCCAGGCTTCTTCCTCAGTGATTTTAAAGGCGTACATTCAGACATGAGATCTGAGCGCATACAAAAAGCTGAATAGGTTTAGACGGTCAGGCGTTAGACCCCCCCCCCCCCCCCCCCACTCCCTTCCCTCCCCCAACCCTGGTGGACACAAAGATGCAATGACCTCAGCTCAAAGAACCGGGGTAAAGACCCCACAAGGTGTGGCTTTTTTTCTCAGACTTGCAAACTGTTGTGACTTTGACAGCATGTTCCAGCCATAGTGCATTCCAACAATTCTTGATGTCTACAGTCTGCTCAATGTCTCTTACCAGTTCTTCTTTCCTCAGACTTTACTGACATTTCATGGCCTTGAATTTGGCTGGCACAAAGCCTTGACAAACTGAACTGGAAGATGATAATGGATTGACTTAGGAACTTGAAACCTGATGGTCTGAAATGGAAAATAACAATGGATTAAATTGTGAACTTGAAACATAAAAGTCTTAATCAAACATATCCTTGTAAAATTTTTGTCTCAAGAATTCTGTCAATCTCAGGAATGGCTCTGGAGACCTTTGAAAACCTGAATTCAGGCCCAAATTTCAGTCATGTCTGACTTGTGGCACTGCCGCAGAGCCTGTGCAGCTGGTGTTTTGATCAGAAACTAATTATTGACAGACTGCTTGTTAATCAGTCTGCCGAATTGTATTGATTCTGGTTTCTCAGTCATTGAAAGGTGTGAAGAATATTGATAGCTTTAGGTCGATAATCGATCGGAATTTCCTGAAGGGAGATAAGTAGTTCGGGGCAGGAAGCTCAATCCCCCCCCCCCCCCCCCCCCTTTTTTTCCCCGTCCTATAAAAATGTAGATAACGTGATACAGAAAACAGGGACGTGTCTTTCATTTTCTCACCGGTCTATCACTCTTGTCAAATCGCAGTCTAATCCCCTTCTAACGTCACTCTTCAACCAACCAGTCCACGGTTAGTTGTAGTTTAAGGAATGAAAGAATGGAAGAAGCATGGCGCAGCACAGCCGATCCAACATGGACCACCCCAGAATGTTGGAGAATCATGACGTGATATAGCCAGTCAAAATGCAGCAGACTTTCGAGAGGGCTATAGAACCATTATGTGTTACAGCCAGTCAAAATCCGGCAAATGTTCAAGAAACAATTTCTGGAAGCCACTTGCGTTCTCGGATCTACTCTTGGGCTCTGAAAAGACTTTTCAAAACCCTCAGGAATTTATATGTATCTGTGCATACATCACGTAGGTCTCGACACATCCTAAAGCCAACCCCTAATACATAGGCCTGAATAAAAAAAATTTTAAAAAAAAAAAAAAAAAAAAAAAACCAAAAAAAAAAAAAAAAAAAAAAAAAAACGATGCACGCATATGCCGCCTTGGCTGTGTTGCGGACAGAAAGACAGATTAAGAAAGAACGTTCTTCTGAATGGCAGACATTTTCGTTTAAATTTCACAGATATGGTAAGGATAAAAAAAAAAGATGACAGAAAGGGGCAGTGAGGTTTTGTTGAATATTTCCAATAAAAAGTTTCCTTTTGATGTGACAACACAGGGCAAAATGCCCATACCAGGCGTTTTGCCCCACACATGGGGAAAAAAAGACAACAAAAAAACCCTAAAATAAAGACATAGGTCATGTCTTCTTGCGTGTTCATGTTTGTTTTTTTTTAAAACTCGAACGCTTGGAATGAAAGGTGCCTGTAGCCATAACGAGGAATGAAATCTTTTTGTTGTGGCCCCGAACTTCTATACATAATTAAATCATATTGTCAATGTCAAATAGTTTTTCAGCAACATAATGATTCAAATGCTTACTGACGGAGTTTAGGGATTGTGACTGATATCCATTTTGATTGATATCCATTGAAGAAAATCTGCTGGACAGCTTACTTTTCATTTACACTATATCAGCCTTTAGGGAAAGGGGGAAAGGGGGTGGGGTGAGGGTGGGGGTGGGATGGGATAGGGGGTGTGGAAGAAGAGGGATGCACTAACTGTGCGTGAACAATTGTTCACAGATTTCCAATAATTTTTCATTACAGAAAAGAGAACTCTATGCCTGTCCACGTACCTGTCTGTCTGTGCTTCTGTCTCTGTCTCTCCCCCCCGCCCCCGCCCCCTGCCCCAACTCTCTCTCTCTCTCTCTCTCTCTCTCTCTCTCTCTCTCTCTCTCTCTCCTCTCCCTCGCTCCTCTCTCCTCTCTCTCTCTCTCTCTGTTGTCTCTGTTGTCTGAAAAATCAAGCATTGGTAAGAGGAAAATATTCAACGAATAGTATTATATTAAGTAATGGTTTGAAATTACTAGTCGGCTATAGTCGAATGTGTTTGCGCATCAGGGAGAAATCATTTTCAGTGTAGAAATATGTAACGTATTTTTCTTCAACACGAACTAGTACTGATTATTGTTTTGATCCGCGCTGGACTAATAGTAAATGTCTTTAGTATTAGTTATTAAATGCTTCTGTGTTTTAGCTGATGGCTGTTATGTTTGTTACACGACTTTTATCGGCATTAGTGCTGAGTAAAGCTGATGTCTTTCCCTGTCTGTCTGTCTGTCCGTCTCTCTCTCTGCGCGCGTGCGGCGCGTGTATCTGTGTGTATGTATGTGTGTGTGTGTGTGTGTGTGTGTGTGTGTGTGTGTGTGTGTGTGTGTGTGTGTGCGTGCGTGCGTGCGCTTATGTGTGAGCGCGCGCGCGCGTGTGTGTGCAGGAAACTTTGGAAGGCTGAAAAAAGTACAAAGGAAAGGGGGGGTGCATCTTTGTTTACGCCCAGCTGGCGCTTCCACACTACGACGGCTTTGTTTCCCAAAAAAGCTGAATCAAGCGTTTAAGAGATGTGACAACGACACACTGGGTTGGTAAACCCATCTTAATTCACTCATTTCATGAACATAATGACAACGGTGACCCCCTGAACGTTGAAGCGCTTTGTGACGTCTCCACATTTTCATGACGATGACTGACGACCGTAGGTCAGCCATGATTAGGTCTACGAGATCGAGAGAAGAGAGGTTAAAAGGGAGGTAAGTCTAGCTAGGGAAAATGGGAGCGTCAGACAGTCATGTCCCCTGAGCGCCGTTATCACCTGGACTGGTTCCCGATCCAGCGGATGGGGGTGGGGGATGAGGGGGTTGATGGGGAGGAGGTTGACGATGTGCCCTCCTCCTCCCCCCCCCCCCCTCCTCCCTTGAGAAACGGTGACAGCCGAGTTGTGTTAATGGTGTTGCGGTCTTTGGTTTTGGGTTATGAATCATTTACGTTGTTGTCTGGATTTCTCTGTTGTGGTTGCTCCACTGAGACATACACGCGTCTGGATAGTTGGGGAGTCTCTGTCTCTCTGTCTGTCTGTCTTTGTCTTTGTCTTTGTCTCTGTCTCTCTCTCTCTCTCACTCACCTATTTTCATTCGTCGAAAGCGCAAACTTGCCGGGAGCAAAGAGAAGGGTGAGGGTTTTGGGGTGAGGGGTTGGGAGGGGACGCCTAGAGAGAAAAAAAACACACAAAATCCTATTCCTGGTCAGTCTTAACTTTGCATTATCCAGCAATCGAGCGGAGGATTCAATGATGACGTCTGTTCCACCAGCCTCTGACGTCCTTTCTTCTTTTCCTTTTTTTCTTTTGAAAATTCTTTTTTTGTTCTGCAAGGCTCTTTTGGTTTTTAGGGAGCGAATTTCTTTTTCTTTCTTTTTTTTTTTTTTTTTTTTTGCTTTCTTTTCCAGGCAGGGGCTAAGTAGGTTTGAAAGAAGAGAGAGAGAGAGAGAGAGAGAGAGAGAGAGAGAGAGAGAGAGATTATGGAAAAGGGGGTCCTGGATTTGAACATATGCAGTAGTCTCCAAAACTAACGAAATATACGGAACCGCAGGCAGAGAGAGAGAGAGAGAGAGAGAGAGAGAGAGAGAGGTGGTTGTCACGGAGGGATAGTGGTGGAAGGGGGAAGGGGAGATAAGGAGGGACAAGAATCCTTGAAATCCTTTAATCAGCCCTTGCCCAGGGTGGTGGGTTTAAAGGTTATCAATCGTCTTTGCTCTGCCACAATAACCTTTTTGTTTTATTGCTTGATTTATTGTCTATTTCATTAATCCATTTTCTTTCCTTTTTTTCTCTCATTGTATGTGTTTATTTATTTACAGACTGCAGGGTTACTGGAATACGTGCCAGAACATAAATAAACATAAAAAAAAATGTAAAAAGGAGTCTCGTTTGCATGTTTGTAAAGTTTAAAGAAGATGCATTCATCGAAATATTACTTGTCTGTTTTGTTTTGTCCGTAAACTCTGTGTTACTTGACACTTTGTTGAATGTACATATTTGTGTTTCCGCCCGTTCCTCCATTTGTAGCGTCAAGATGGAAACTTGTAATTTTTTTTCTCGTGTCAAGACGTGAAAAGTACAACATAATGTGACAATCCTCTTTCGGTGTCAAGGAGAGCGCAGGACACAGTGACCGTTATTTTCTTTCTTGCCAAGGAGACAAAATCAACTGACAAGCTATTTTACTCTTGACAAGAACAGAAATAATTATGTAAAGAGATAATACATTTTTCTTTCGTCAAGAAGAGTCAGAATTACCTACAGGGACAATGTGCCTTTTCAGTGTCAGGAATACCAAATGTAGCATTTCATCCATTTTCTCCTCCCTAATAGAACGGGAATCACATTCAGCGATAATCCAATTTTAAAGTGGCGAAGGGGAAAATATGACATGCAGAGAAAACTTACACTTGTTTTGTCAAGAAGGGAAAGTATACCATAAGTCATTTTTTTTTCCTGTTGTAAAGAATGGGAAGTTCAGCAGATGGTGACGTTCCGTTTGTCTGTAGCCCGGGATTAAGAGACCAAGGGGATACTACTGCAAACACTGATCCACCTCAATCCGCCATACAGCTTCCTCTTCCGACTCCAGCTGGTCCCTGACTTAGTAACCACAAATCCAGACAGAGGCATTTCGCCCGGGGGGGGGGGGGGGGGGGGGGGGGGGGGGGGGGGGGCAGTTTTTTCATGTCCTCATACGTCTTTATGAAAGACACGTGTTCATTAGCCTTTTGGGTCTGGCTTTCCTTTCGATCCCTTTCTTCAATTTTTCTGGCTTACACAAAACAGGAATGATAAACTCTATGGAACATGATTATTGTCAATACTGTATTTAAGTTGTATTGTGCTGTATTGCATCGAGTTGTGTACTTCTACAGAAAAAAGTTAACAACGGGCTTCTTTTTCAGTAATTCAAAAAAAAAAAGAAAAAAAAAAAAAAAAAAAAAAAAAAACACACACCTCGGCATGGACTACTGAGAACAGTGAAACTTTTGACCACATTGGAAACTTTACGTTGAGAATCATCCTTCTTCGAAATGGCCATGAAATCGCGTGCAGTTTTTTTTTTTTTTTTTTTTTAACTCATTTCCTAATCAAAGCAAAGTGATAACCGCAGCACTGGCAGGATATTAAGCACGTGCAAGAGCCACAATACTGTGGTGTTCTCACCACCAAGGGTGTAAAAAAAGAATCCAATAGCACCCCCAAAGCAGTAAATAAGTGGGAGCAAAGACTACCCACTTATTTACTGTTTATTGTTTGCTGTTCCCTGCCTCATTTCATTCATTTCCGATTTCGTTTTGATTAAATCGAGGTTACTTGTATTTGTTTGTTTCTGTCTGTCTTTGTGTTTGTCTTCTGATCTCCCTTACATCCTTGGGTGGATCCTCAAGCGTAGGCTCAAAGATTGCCCCCTACATTTTATATACTATCTGCATAATATCTGTAGTTTTTCAGCAACTTTTTTCCTCCCCACCCTTTCATTTGGTTTCCTTTACTACTCTTCGCTGGCTGCTTGGGGGGTGCTATTGGATTCTTTTTTGCACCCTTGGTGGTGAGAACACCACAGTATTGTGGACTGTGGTGTGTCTCTATTTGACGCCAGGAGCGCAGATACAGCCAGCCGTGTCTCCCTGATGAGTTTCCGACCCAGCGGACGAAAGGTCTCGGAGCAGGCAATACAAATATATCTGCCTTTAAAAGGGGATGTGATGGTTCCCTTATGCAGCCAGTGAAGACTTTTCATATTTTCTTAATTTCATTTTCCCAGTTTTTACATCTTCAACCTCTGCTGCCCCCCCCCCCCCTCACCGTACCCGCATAATTTCCAAAATATAAAAGCCACGATTTTGAAATTGGGAACAGATTTAAATTCATTATCTTGTTCCAACGTACATTGAATTTCATTGGGATCGAATGAACGGTTGTTGATTTACAGACAATTAAACAGAGGATGGGTCGAAATCAAAGTTCGCAAAATCTGTTTCAGTTCACAAAATCATTTCAATAGTGGGTGGGTGTGGCCACCGCCATTGGCGAGACATTCCACGCAGCGACTCCTCATCGAGTTGACCAGTGTTCTGATGACCCTCTGAGGGATTCTCTGCCATTCCAGTTGCAGCATTTGGAAGAGATCCTGGCGGTCTCTGGGAGGTGGATGGTTCTCCTTCACACGTCTCCCCAACTCATCCCACATATGCTCGATGGGATTGAGGTCGGGACTATACGCCGGGAAGATCATCCTGTTGATGCCGGCCTGCCACAATGAAGTTTTCGGCCACCCGGGCCCTATGTGGCCGAGCATTGTCGTCTTGGAAGACTGCCATGGGTCCTATCCGTTGCATGGTCGGAACAACGAAAGGCGCGCCAGGATTTCATCCCGATAGCGGATGCCTGTGAGGTTTCCATCAATATGGTAGAGTGGTGTCTTGTGGTGGAGGCTGAAGGCACCCCCCCATACCATAACAGATCCTCCCCCAAAGGCCCTGGTCTGGCGAACAGCTGCATCAATGACGTTCACCAACACGCCTCCAAACTCTAGTTCGGCCGTCATTGTGTTCAAGACTAAACCGCGACTCATCTGAAAAGAGGACCTGGGACCACTGTTGTTGGTTCCATCTCACATGACGATGGCAGAAAGCTCGGCGAGCCAGCCTATGGGCTGCTAGCAGTCGTGGTCGAACAGCTGGGCGACGTGATCTGAGGCCGAAGTGGTGAAGACGGTTTCGTATGGCTTGACGGCTGAGGATGGTGTTATTTGCCATACGAAGCTGCCTTTGGATGCTGGTGGAAGTGGTATCCCGCTGCAATAGGGCCTGCCTCTCGATGAAACGATCTCTCTCTGGAGTAGTCTGCCTAGGCCGACCTGACCGTGGCCTCTCTTCAACGCTGTTGGTCGCCCTAAAACGCTGATTCAGTCTAACAATAACTGAATGATGCACACCAAGTCGTCGCGCCACTTCAGCCTTTGCAATGCCATCTTGTATCCACGCAATCGCCCTGGTTTTGTCAAAGGTGCTAAGTTTTCTTCGTGGTGGCATGGTGAGAAAAAAAGGGCTGACAGTAACCAACCCCGCGCTTAAACAGCCAAAAGAAGGGGCATAAAACTCACTTGAGAGACTGCTCTTGCACGGGAAAAAAGAATTTTTCATTTTACACATCTTGTGTCGCCAGCAAGCTTGATGCAAAACAGGCACAGTTAACGCAACTTTGCACTTTTTATCCCGCGCGGTAACGAGGTCACCAAGACCCCCGTGCGCACTACCAGTTGACACAGGCTGGATTACACACTGCTGTGTGAGATTCCATCATTGGTTGCCGCATAACAAAAAAAAAAACAATGTTTTTTGAAGGGATGAATCAACCGACAGAGCGTGCTTCTGTCCCACCCTATTAACCTCCCCTGACCTGAATCAACAGCCCATTTACCGTTGGTGGACGGAGAAGGTTCACGAGCCACAAAGTACAATCCCACGAACTCAACGACCGTCCGTCCTGTGGGCAATCGCTTTTAACCAACTTTACGAAGTTGAAAAGGACACAGAAAGAAACGCCATCTTCATGAAATCGATGTTGAAGCTCCCTATTGATGACGTCCATCTACCTGCAATACTACAAATTCTTGCACCTCGTCTGGAGACCCCAAATGAAGAAAGTAGCAGAGATGTTACCGTAAGACCTTGGGCACGTTATGCGAACACCATGTCTCAAACGCCGGACTCAACGCACTAACTGGGCCTTGGATGCTTAGCTACTAGCATCTCTCTCTCTCTCTCTCTCTCTCTCTCTCTCTCTCTTTGCATGCATGTACACGCGCACGAACACAGACAGACATACATGTATGTGCCTGTGGATTTGTACATGTGTGTGTGTGTGTGTGTTTGTGCGTGCGTATGCGCGCGCGCGCGTGCGCGAGCCTGTGTGTATGTTGTGTGTGTGTGTGTGTGTGTAAATGCGCGCGCGTGCGAGCACCCATATGTAAATGACTGGGAAAAAAACATCTTCGGAGCGATGGAGCTGGGAATTTATGTCGGACTACATCCCTAAGATAGAAGAAGGAACATGTCCACAACACAGACACGAGGGTC
>JADBJO010000253.1:415000-417500 GCA_016801955.1 Conus betulinus | reverse complement strand
AGAAAGAAGCAAAACTGACCCTGCAAAAACATTAAAACGTCAATGATTCAAATGAAGAGAGAGAGAGAGAGAGAGAGAGAGAGAGAGAGAGAGAGAGAGAGAGAGAGAGAGAGAGAGAGAGAGAGAGAGAGTTTTAAACACATGGAAATAGAATCAAAGCCTACCAGCTCTTTCGATTATCGCGAAATGGTCTGGTCATGCGACACAGGAGTTAAAAAAAAAATTCACCCCTACCTCTGTCTGTCTGTCTGTCTGTCTGTCTGTCTGTCTGCCTCTGTCTGGCCATACGTTTAATCCGCCCCCTTTATAAGGTGCCATGGCCTACAATGAATAAATCATCCGTATCCGTATCCGTATCTTCCTGGCCATTTGTCTTTGTCTGTCCATCCGTCTGTCTGTCTATGTTCTGATCATCTGTCTCTGTTTATATGTATGTCTCTGGGTCTGTCTTGCTGTCCGTCCCGTTCCGTCCGTCTACCTGTCTGTCTATTTGTCTAGCTGTCTGTCTGGCTGTCTGTATCTCTTCTCTTGTCTCTCTTTTCTGCAAACGAAACTGGATACTCTCTCTCTTTCTCTCTCTCTCTCTCTCAGTCTCTCTCTCGGCTCTCTCTCTCTCTGTCTCTCTCCCTCTCTTCCTCTCTCTGTCTCTCATCTGTATGTATGAGACTCTTTTGATCCGTGTTTGGAAAAGGCAATGCAAGGAAATGTGATACCTTATTTCATATTCATTACCACTGATCTCTTCCTCGAGTCCGTCTCTCTCTTCCTGTCTGTCTATTTGTCTGTGCTGTCTGTCTCTCTCTCACATGAATATGTCTTCTTGCAGGTGTTTGCTTTCTCTCTCTCGGTGATTTCTGGTCCATCTCTCTCTCCTCGACCTGTAAAACGTGTTGATGACGGCAACTGTGTTGAAAGTTTTGTTGTTGTTGTTTGTTGATGACAATGAGACTGTCTGGAAAGGTTTTTATGTTGATGACAGTACGACTGTGTAGAAAGGTTTTTGTGTTGGTGACTGTGTTTGACTATGTTGAAAGGTTTCGTGTTGATGACTGGGTTTGACTATGTAGAAAGGTTTTGTGTGTGATGACTGTGTTTGACTATGTAGAAAGGTTTTGTGTTGATGACTGTGTTTGCGTAGAAAGGTTTTGAGTTGCTGACTCTAACTGTGTGGAAAGGTTTTGTGTTGATAACTCTGACTGTGTGGAAAGGTTTTGTGTTGATGACTATGGGGCAGTGTAGAAAGGTTTTGTGTTGATGATGACTCTGTTTGACTGTGTAGAAAGGTTTTGTGTGCATGACTCTGTTTGATTGTTGTAGAAGGGTAATGTGCTGATGACTCTGTTTTGACTGCGTAGAAAGGTTTCGTGTTAACGACTATGTTGGGTTGTGTAGAAAGGTTTTGTGTGATGACTCTGTTGGGCTGTGTAGAAAGTTTTGTGTTAACGACTATGTTGGGCTGTGTAGAAAGGTTTTGTGTTAACGACTATGTTGGGGGCTGTGTAGAAAGGTTTTGTGTTGACGACTATGCCACTGTGTAGAAAGGTTTTGTGTTGACGACTATGTTGGGCTGTGTAGAAAGGTTTTGTGTTGACGACTATGTTGGGCTGTGTAGAAGGTTTTGTGTTGACGACTATGCGACTGTGTAGAAAGGTTTCGTGCTGACGACTATGCGACTGTGTAGAAAGGTTTTGTGTTGACGAGTATGGGACTGTGTAGAAAGGTTTTGTGTTGACGACTATGCGAATGTGTAGAAAGGTTTTGTGTTGACGACTTTGTGACTGTGTAGAAAGGTTTTGTGTTGGTGACTCTGTGTGTGTCACAGCATAAAAATGTGGGAGCCTTCTGCTTAAGAATGACATTGTACATGATCGTTTTGATCGTTTTCTGACGACATGTTGATTAATGGACGCTCAAAAAGAACGCTCCTCACAGAAACATTTCACTCCAAATACAGTAACATTGGAATGTAGTTTATTTTTCTTTTGCATCAAGTCTCATTTACTTTAACAAAGTGGCAGTTTTTTTCTTTGATCTGCAGTAGATCCTTTTAAATAAGCACAGCTGCTACTGATCGAATACATAGGATAAACTTTGCTATCAAACTTCGCTACATTTCGACCTGTGACAATGCCATCAACGATGGCATTAACAAAGAAGGCATTTTAGCATCTGTGTTAGCTTTTCCGTCAGGTGCTTGATCTATTAATATTTCACAGTGAAAAGGGATACAACATATCTGAACGTTCTATCGTCCTATGGTAAGACAGTATTCATCTAAAGAAATCTCGTTTTGTTCTCTGTTGCGATCGTTGGTGATTGTTTGAAGTAAGCTGCTAGTCTTGGAATCTAACAACACAATACCTAGGAAATGACTTTTGGTAATCTTGCAAAACCATGAATAAATTCTGTCAGTTCAGATTTAAGTATTCCGTAACCACACCCCAGAACCATAAGGCTTTTTCACTTTCAGGTGAGCTGTTATCAAAACTGATATGCTTTC
>JADBJO010000253.1:402500-405000 GCA_016801955.1 Conus betulinus | reverse complement strand
GCTTCTTTCCTGTACCTGTCGTACTCCCTGATGACTAGTCTGACAATAAATTCCTTAAAAAAAATGCCCACAGATGCTATGCACTCCTCTCCCCCCTGCTTCCCAACTTCCCAACCTCATCCCTGTCCCCCTTCTCTCCTCGCCATTTTCTGCCTCTTTTCTTTAAATTACTAGAAGTTTTTTTGGGGTCTTTTTTTCCCTATTCACAGAACCTTCGTATCATTCCGTACATGGTTTATTGTAACGGCTTGCATGTCAGCTGGTGCAGAACTATTTTGTAAGTGAACCGTTCACCATCTAACCCTCCAGCCCTTTCCCTTCAATTTAGTTTGTTCAGAAGGGAAAACGAGGCAGCGGCCTGACGGAACCATCTTGTTCTATGTTTGGTATTGCCCATGGTGAAGGGCCAGGGGCTAATTGTACTGTTTGATACGAGCAGACTGGTAGTGCGCTCATGGGGAGAACCTGCCATTTCGATGAACGAGTGAGTGCATGAACAGGCTAGCTGCATATGCTGGCATGCACATCTGTGAATCGCTCTCATTCTCTGTCTGTCTGTCTGTCCGTCCGTCCGTGTGTGTGTGTGTGTGTGTGTGTGTGTGTGTGTGTGTGTGTGTGTGTGTGTGTGTGTGTGTGCTTGCATGCATGTAAATATTTGCATACATTTATTTGTGAGGGGCGGCTGTTCAGAGAGGGTACCTAAGTCAAAATAGTTTACCAAAACAATACTATTACCAATACTAGCACTACTCGCAGTAACCCTAGTGCGACCCCCACTACTTCTATTACTACCCTTTCTAATACTGTTACTACTACTACTTCTATTACTACTATCACTTTAAGAAAATAAGCGAACGAATATAAATAAGAGCTGTATAATCAAATGCTGATCAAATGAAACATACCCACACCTGTCAGCTGAACAGTGGACAAAGAGTCCAATCACAAGTCTCCACACACCTCACTCTACCACAGCACGTGACATACACCATCCACACAACCGTGTCATCCCCACCCTCCTCACCTCATGCTACTTCACACAAAAACACACACACTCCATGGATCGTGCACAAGATCACCACATCGACCTCTCCATCCACCAGCACCAGCACGCACACAATCAACTGACTGGCAGCAAGCGGAGGTCCCCAAGTATATCTGATTTCTACTAGCTTATGACACGGGCTCCCCAAGTATATGATTTTACTAGCTTATGACACGGGCTCCCCAAGTATATGATTTCTACTAGCTCATGAGACGGGGTCCCCCAAGTATATCTGATTTTTTTTTATTAGCATATGACACACCAAAATTCATTTGCTGTGATCAAGTGTACTTCTTTCTTCTGATTCTTCTTCTGCGTACGCAGGCTGATACTCCTGCGGACACCCCCTGTGCAGACAGGCAAGTATTAATCCTATCTACCCAACAAAGGGAGTGGAGTTCTGTGTGTATGACCGTTTTTTATCTCGCCATCAAGGCAGCCATACTCCAACTTCGGGAAAGGTGCATGCTATGTGTAGCGTGTCATCCATACCCATGGCCAAACTGGCCTTCTCTTCCGAAAGTTGGTGATGGGATTTTACGTGTGTGCAAGATGCTATGCGTGTGTTCACACACGGAACCTCGGTTTATAGTCTCATTTGAAGGACGGTATGGGAAATGGAGTCAGAACCACCGTTAACTCCGAGGGAAAAATCACCCTGTACCGAAACGGCCCGGCGGAGATTCGAACTTTGAACCTCGATTTATAGTCTCATTTGAAGGAAGGTATGGGAATCGGAGTCAGAACCACTGTTAACTCCAAGGGAAAATCCCCCGGTACCGAAACGGCCCGGCAGAGATTCGAACCCGCAACCCCAGGATCTCGAGTCCGGCGCTCTCTACCACCGGTCTATTCCGGCCCCCATCAAGTGTACGAACCAGCATCAATCCCCTTCCGCGCGCTGCCTCTCACTTGTCTACCATCGGTGATAACATTCAGCTTTAATACCTTTCTGTGGGCTACCTCTCACTTCTCAGTCTTCAATTTCAACAATTCAGAGTACAGTTCTTGTCTCATCCATTGCAGCAAGGAACGTTAATCCATTTCAATGAGTGTCCTCTGTCTCCCCTTTCCGTGTAGCTCTTCTCGAAAAATGAAGAGAATGGGACAGTGGGTTTTCCTGTTTGCTGACACTGAGGGCAGGACTTCACCAGAACCACCTGTCATTGTCAGGATTCTCATTTCTTTATAGATGGCCCGCGGCTGTGATTTGACAGAGGGTGTCATTCGGTGAAGGTATTTGTGGATCTGGTGATGGAACATTCTGAGTGAAGAGGTCGGTCCTGTCTGGCTACCTGTCCACCTCTACAGAGAGGCACACAAGCATCATCTGCTAAACTCTAAATGCTACATGGCGCCAGCTTTGGGATTGCAAATCACTCCTGATTGTTTATCTTGTTGTTTTTGTGTTTGTGAGTTCGTATACACGCACGCGCGCGCGCGCGCGCGTGTGTG
>JADBJO010000253.1:375000-385000 GCA_016801955.1 Conus betulinus | reverse complement strand
GTGCCCCTACACTACAAAGCAACATTTCATCGACAATAAAATGCTGTGCTTCTGCACTGAAACTCTGCACTTCTTCAACAAAAGTGTTGTACTTCCTCAATACAAAAGTTCAGCTTCTACAACACTGGAACGCTTTATTTTCACACTAGAGCGGTGTATGTCGTCGGCACTAAATTGCAGTACGTCAACACTGAAGTCCTGTGCATCTTCAACACTAAATTTCTGTTTTTTTTTTTTTCTTCAACACTGAAGTAGTGTACTTCATCACACGAAAGTGCTGTTCCTCTACACAAATGTGCTGTGCGTCTGCACAAACGAGCTCTACTTCTAAACGTATGGCTTGTACTTCTGTAACAATACAGTGCTATACTTCTACACAAAACGCTGTACTTTTATACTAACCCCCCCCCCCTTCTTCTTCAACACCCAAAGCTGTACTTTTACACTTAAAAGCTGTACTTCTTCACCACTCAAACACTGCGTTTCTACACTAAAGCTCTGTATTTGTCAACACTGAAGTATAATACTTCCACACTTACATGCTGTACTTCTATACTTACGTGCTGTATTTCTACATTAAAGTGCTGTCTTTCTTCAATACTAACATACTGTACTTCTTCTACACTACAATGCTGTATAGATTTTCAACACTTAAGTGCTGTATTCATTCAAACCTTTAAATTTTGTTACTTCATCAAGAATAAAGTGCCATTTGTCCCACCGACGAATCAAGGCATACTGATTTCCTTACAAAATAGAAGAGAAAACTGGACTGCACGCACGACTCCAGTCACATACTTTGTCATAAACATTGTCATTGTTAATAATGTCATAGCAGTAGTAGTAGTAGTAGTTGCAGTTGTAGTAGTACCAATAGTAGCAGTAGTAATTGTAGAAGTTGTAGCAGCAGCAGCAGCAGCAGCAGCAGCAGCGGGAGTAGTAGTAGATGGAGATGTAGTAGTTGTAGTAACAGTGGTAGCTGTCATATAAGTTGTAATATACTCCTAACTACTACTGCTGCTACTACTACTACTGCTACTACTACTACTACTACCACCATCACCACTACTACTACTACTACTACTGCTGCTGCTGCTGCTACTGCTGCTGCTGCTGCTACTACTACTAGTACTAATGGTGATGATGATGATGATGATGATGATGATGATGATGATGATGATGATGATGATGATGATGATGATGATGATATATGATAATGGTTATCAAGCTGGCGGTAACAGAAAAACAACTTTTGTTATATAATGCCATAAAAAAAAAGTTTAGCAGCTTTTCTTTCCTTTGATTTTATTCACTAAGAATTGAGTCAGTACGAACAACATAGTGTGTGCATTGACTAAAAACTCTATTTTAGGATACATAGCATCAGACCATGATGTCACGTGATGTAAGTGGTATTTCAGTCGCTATTAATTCACCCCAGAAGGGGGCATCATTTCTACAAGAAAAACAACAACAACAACAACAACAACAACAACCACCAACCTACTGATGTGGAAAGATGGGCGGAAAGGGTGTGCGAGAGAGGGTAGTATAGAGGGATAGAAGCATGGTCAATCGTGACTGTACGTCACGACGTCACAGGCATGTCGTGACAGAATCACGCAGTCACAGTTCCCGACAGTTGTCTATCCCCAGCTATGCAAAATGGGTCCCAGCTGCTGAGATCATTCCACACAGCATAAATATGATCATGGTAACTAACTCTGTGGGGGTGATTTATTTATATGATTTGACATGGGCGAACGATCCCAACACACCATCAAACCGTTTGCACGTGCCATGTCTTGGCGTGTTCATCAAAACTATCGGCCAAAGTGAAGGCTGTTGGAAATCGTGCTCTTTCCTGCGGTGGTAGAGACTTTTCATCTTCAGACTCTGACAGTTATGGGACTGATCAGCTGATGGAAACTGTAAGGAGTGCCAGAGCCTATCTGTCTCTGTCCATGTTTCTGTCAATGTTTCTCTGTGAGTATTTCTCGCTCAGGCTCTCCCTGCCCCCCGTACTCTCTCTCTCTCTCCTCTCTCTCTCTCTCTCTCTCTCTCTCTCTCTCTCTCTCTCTCTCTCTCTCTCCTCGCTCTCTCTCTCTCTCTCTCTCTCTCTCTCTCTCTCTCTCTCTCTCTCTCTCTCTCTCTCTCTCTCTCTCGAGCAAAGAGTTTTAAGTTGTGTGCGCTTTCTCTCATGCTGATATGAATCATTAATCAGTTTCATATTGTGTGATAGTGTTCATGTATTTCTCTTTGTAATTAAATGGAGAAGGGTTACATAGAAAATGGGACAAAAAAAGTGTCTTGTTGATATTTTATCTTCTGAATAAAGATTCTCACTCTCCCTCTTCCCCCCCCCCCCCCCCCCCCCGCCCTCTCTCTGTAGTTTATACTCTCTGTTTTGGTTTAACTGACTGTTCGTTTAGACTATCCATCAACCCACCCCCCCACCCCCCCACCACCCCAACCCGTTATCTCTCCTCTTCTCTTACCCTCTCTTCCCAACCATTCTTGGGAATCTGTAAACCACCCCCAGCTCCGGGCTAAGCTAAAGCAGTTTGATCCCGGATAATTTCATTCCGGCACGGAAAAGGAAGCGATCAGATCAATACCTGGAAAGTAGAGGTGGCCAGCAATGTGGGTCGTGGCACGCCTGGAAGCCTCGGTATCTGATGAAACTATCACTGTGATTACAACTCAACAGCTAATGGGATAAAAATGAGCTTGTGGAGAGAGGCAGAGGGAGGCGATCTCCTGAGGAGGGGAGAGGGGAGCGACGAAGGAGCTAGAGGAGCAGATAAGAGGAGAGAGCGAGTGAGGGGGGAGCGAGGACCCGCGAGGGAGAGAGAGGCGAGAGCCTAGAGGAGAAGGAGAGAGAGAGTGTGTGACGGGTTTTGTAGAGCCGGAGACGGAGGGGAGAGAGAGAGCTGGAGCCGAAGAGCGAGAGAGACTGGTTGCGTAGCGGAGGCCGAGAAGAGACGACTCTGGGGAGGGAGTAGGGAGACTGGGAGCGAGATAGAGAGGTAGAGAGAGACTGCGATTTGAGAGAGGGGGAAAACTTTTACGAGGAGGCTAGGAGCCACAGTTCGTGAGACGATGAGGAGGGAGGCCGAAGGAGGAGGAGATGAGAGACGGGAGGCGTAGAGGAGACTAGAGAGGAGAGACCGGGAGCATTAGACGGAGAGAGAGGGGACGAAGAGCCCAGAGAGCTCCCTCGAGACCCGACATGCCCAGGGGATGAGTGCCTGAGCAGGGGATCGAGAACGTTAGAGCGAGGAGAGGGACTGCTGAGCGAAGACTCTTTGACGGAGACGCAGAGAGTATGAGCGGCGAGACTGGAGACACAGAGAGACGCGGACGGAGCCCCCCCCAGGAGAGCCCCCTGACCGAGCGGTCTCAGAGAGATGAGAGGACCGAGCGCATCTTTGATGTCGGCTAGTAATCAGAGAAATAGGTTTTCCTTCTAGTTGATAGCCAAAGGAAGCTCCCATTGCTTCTAACCATGTATGACAGAGAGTGACAGAGTGAAAGGACACAACCTTGACTCGTTTCGTCCTTTAAGATGTCCACCTCTACTCTCAGGTGTGTGAAGGTTTTTAAACTGCCCTCGCATGTCCCGGAGAGTCTCTGTGAGATTTTCCCATTTAATCATATCACTTACTGTGCATTCACGCTCATTCACAGTGTGTTTTACTGCGCGCGCGGCGTGCGTCGCGCGGGCTTAGCGCGTGCGCGCGCTCACACGAAAACCACACACACACAGCGGACCCACATCATAGGTCCACCACACAACCGTTACACGTACGCACCCGTTTCATCCCGCCACGCACCTCCAATGCACCCACGCACTGCACCGCACCACGTGCAAGTCCTTACAGTGCACTACACACACTACACCACACACAACACACACACCACCACACCCAACAAACACACGCCACCGCCGAGCCTCCATGCACGCACCACACATACACACAGATCTGTACAACTGTACAGGTAATGTATGCAATTGCACTGTCTAAAAGCCTGTAGACTCCAGACAATACCGTGTCAACAAAACACAAAACAGGCTCCTTGTCAGACTTTGAACAATTACAACCGATGAGAAAGAAGAATTCACAGCCGGGAAATGAGATGGGGAAGGCAGGATACCACAACATCATGACTACACGTCCGATCATTTTCAAGTGCTTCGACACCATTTTCACACAGCATAATCACGATCCATGTTAAGATCCCTACTGACATCAGGGACAGAAACACCAAAAAGCAGTAGTGTGTGGAAATGTACTCACGATTGTATGTCCTCCCATTGAAGTCAATCCTCCAAGGAAGCCCGTTCAGGGCGGAGGCAAGAGGAAAGGGACTGATAACCTCCCCCCCCACCCCCACCCCCACACCACAGCAGAAAGAACGATGGACTAAAAGCATTGCAGATATGGCAAGGAAAACGTTTGAAGAGAGCACAAGCACCCCACATAAGCCAACAAAACAGGACAAACCCTGGTGCATTTTGTGTCTCTTCTGTAGTGTTCTCGGTGCGTTACATGCGTTGAAGAAGAGAAGAGAAGACCGAGAACGAAGCGAGAGAAGGGAATGTGTTTCCATTAGACGTTAAGATATTCTATCTCTCTCTCTCTTCTTCTTCCTCTCAAACCCCCACACACCACACCACCCAACACCACAAAACACAAACACACACACACACACACGTTCTCCTCTCTCTCCTCTCAAGATCTCTTTCTTGATGTCTCTACAACGCACATTAAAGCAGAGATTAAACAACAACAGAGCAATTAAAATGAACTCCCACTCCTTTTTTACCTTTCGCAAGGCTTTTCCTCATGGCGATGTATCTAATTGCCATCTGGCAATCAACGACTAACTGAAACAGTAATCAACATTACTTTGCTGGGAAGTGTCGCCCAATGTTAGCAGTCTCTGTTCATAGGCCTGACTTTGTTCATGAAAGCATGGTGAGTGATCGTAGGCAACTGTCCATGACTGGTAAAAGAACGTGCCCGGGATGGGTGGTAAACATAACTAAACATGGAAATGTGCCCATGGAGAGTGATATCAAACTCCCTTCATGGCTCTTACTAGAAAATACTGGGCATCCCTTGCCTGGGCACGGAGGGAAGTTTAGCCCTATAGCACAGAAAACGCTTTAGGCTGACCAGGATGGTATGGTTAAAACAAACAACACTAAATTACAGCACGCACTGATGGCCTGAGAGTTCCACATCCACGGGCAATACCGGGATCTAGAGGGAGCGTTGGTTGATGTAGTCCCCAACGCCATTGAACACTAACCCTAAGACCAAAATTTGCATCTTGGATGAACATGGGGGAGATAGCAGGTCCGAAACTAGTAGAATGCGGGGTGGCCATATTGCTTTCCCCTTCGTTCAGTAAAGCTGAAAGACAAACACACATACCTCAAAATGAAGGAATAAGGTTGCCCCATTAGACACATCCTCATTCACCGACCGGATGGAAAACGGCCGGGAACGGCAAACCCTGGTCCTATATGGCACGAAAGAGAAAAAAAAAGAGAAACAAAAGAGTAAGGGAGGGAAAACAGGTCCTCTCCTCAATCGGCCCTCTCACTTCGGTCTTCCCGCGATGCGACATCCTGACCAGAAAGTCCACCAGCTTGATGCCAATCCAATCCAGGACGCTAGTCGCCAAATTGCAAACCTGTCAGACAGAACAGAGAGGAAGTGGGATTTGCCGCTAGAACCAGTAGAGGAAGTCTTCGCGTAGAGACCAAGAATACAAAATGGAAATAGCAGGAGTCTTCTCTCGAGAATAGACTAAGATTTCTCGGCTCGCGTCTCTCGAGGTCGCAAACTGTGTCGGCCTCGGAAATCAAAAAAGAAAATCCCCAAGAAGAAATCTCTCGCTGCGTCTCTCTCCAGCGCGGAAGTTTGCGAGAAACGGAAATAATTGTGCTGTACTGGTAGACACCTAAGGTGTGCGGGTGCTTATCGGGGGGAACACATGGCGTGAATGTAGCTCGGCTGTGCTGGAAAACGCCGAAAAGGAAAAAGGGGATCCCCCTTGAACAAAAAAAAAAGTATAAGCCAAATGATCCTAAAGAGTCAGCTGGCCCGCAGGGGACAGAGTGTTATCGCAGGGTCCGTGGCGGGGCAAAATGGGGGGGGGCCCGTGGCTGGGAGGGGTCTGTCGGAGGGGATCTGTCATGGCCGGTCTCTCGAGGTCTCTAAACAAAGGACGAGAGGCCGCTCGCAGAAAAATCTACAGGAAAGCCGCTCCCTCCACTTTCTAAGAGCCTGCCCCGGTTCCCCACTCGTCGAAGGGAATGACAAGGAGGGAGGCTCGTATCGAAAAAGGACAAGGAAACTCCAAAAAGGACAGAAATCGGGAGGAATAGATCTCTCCATAGAATCTCTCTCGAATCTCAACCGGGGGCGGGGCGTGCTCTCTCTCTCCTCTCCCTCTTCTCTTCTCTTCTTCCTACCCTCTGTCTGTCCTGTCTGTCATTCTGTCTCCTTGTCTTTGTATTTTGTCTGTTTGATTATTGAAAACTGCATTGTCTATTTTTCTAACGGTGAACAGATATTGATCTCAACGAACGCTTTTTTCTTTAATCAAAGGTTACAGTCTGCTATGCAACTGCATCTCCTCTCCTCCCTCGCGCCTGCTCATCAAAGCACATCATCACCTCCTCCTCCTCCTCCCTCGTCACAGGCAGCATCATGATAGCAACGCAGCAGCGACAGCAGCAGCAGGACAAGCATTATCTCTCTAATTTTCTTCCTCAATTTTTTCCAACCTTTTTTTTCCTTTCCTATAGGTTTTCGGTAAAAAACCCTCGCCCACCAAACTCTTTCCTTCTAATAAGGCGACACTGATGCAGATCATTGAATTCTGTAATGAATCTTGTATATCACGAGTAGTTCTTTTGCCTGAGACATTTTTTATTCTATTTATAAAATGATATAAATTTGGAATTTGGTGATGAAGACATCGACGTGCATGTGAGGACTCAATAATATGAATTTCCAAATAAAAAGACAAATTAGAAAAGAAAAGAATTCGTCAGGGCAGACTTTTTTGTAATGTGCCAGACACTGGATTTTCAGAAAAGCTGCTTTTTGTAAGCTGATCTTTCATTGAATGTAGGCGGAACATACTGCATCCTTCTCGAAAGCTAGGCGAAACAAAGTGCCAAGTAACGCTTATTTAGTAACAAAAATACAATACAAAAAAAAGGAATTTTCCACAAATTTCTTCTTCAGATATAAAAAAACAACTGATACCAAAAGTGCACACAAGAATGCTCCCAGTGTTGAATTCAACCAACAACGACAACGGCAAAGACTATCACTTGTTGAGTCTTCCTCCGTGATGACCGAACTTCATCCTTACGTTAGGGTTTGTCAAGAGTCTTGACGACATAGCCCGTTCTCATGTGTGGAGAAAGAGTACAGCCACAGTAGTGGTGGTATCTGGTTTGGATCAGACTGAAGGCGACGGTGTCCCTTATATTACGTCATTACAAAAGCAAAAAAGACTACTGCAGGACTTCAGCCACTGAAGTAAACTGAGCTGATCAAAAAAACACCTCACGTACTGACTGCTGCGCTCACATGGTGCCAGTGTTTGCAGGAAGGTGGCCTTGTGCATTCCTGTCTGAATCGGAAGAGACTGAAGATACTAGTGAGGCGTAAAGGTAATATATTGCCAATCCTTTAAAAACACACACATATACGCGCGCGCGTGCGCGCTCACTCACACACACACACACACACACACACACACACACACACACACACACACACACACACTCACACACGCACGCACACGCACACACTTACACACACACGCACACACACACACACACACACACACACACACACACACACACACACACACACACACACACACACACACACACACACACACACACACACATAAACACACACATACACACACACACACACAACACACACACATTCACTCACACACTCTCTCTCTCTCTCTCTACCACACACACATTCATACAAACACACAAACACACACAGACACACTCGTACACACGCACGCATGCATAGACACACATGCACGCAATCACGCACGCACGCACACACACGCGCACACACGCACATACTCACTCTCTCTCTCTCTCTCACACACACACACACACACACACACACACACACACACACATGTATATATATATATATATATACCATGCGTCCATCTCTCTGTTTGTCTGTTAGTGTATCTGTCTGTCTGTCTGCCTGTAAATCTGTCTACCGATCGGTGCGAAGGTAGAATGGATCAATTGTCGATCGATTTCCATGTCTTTCTATCCATCAATTGTCCGATCGTCATCTGTATCTTTAGCAGACAGACAGACGCATTCACAGAGATGACAAGCCGCTATGCCTGCGTTAGTTCGATCTCACATCCACGACAATGATCCCAATTTTCTATAAAAAGAAAATCTGTATAGGCGTTTCTATTTTAGATAACAAGCACGCAGGAACAGGTTTAGTAATTTCACCTTTAAAAAGGAATTTAAAAAAATCCCAACATATACTGGCAGAAAGTTTTCTGTATTTGCCGATGATCTCACCTGGATCGTGTTGAGATACATCATTTACTCACTCTAGTCATCATTTTGTTGCAGTTTTTATTTTGTTATGATTTTAACCGTTGAGTGCCTTTAAGCCGTCAGCTGACGCCGTAGTAAAAATGTACTTCCAGTGCCTATGGCCGTCCACTGACGTCTATTCCTATCAAAGGACTGAAATAGAGTGTGCGTAGTAAGCCTTATATGTCTGCAGTATTAAAATGATATGCAAATGACCACACGTGAGGGGAAAGACCATTTTTCCTCATCACTGACTGGATGACCAGCCCAGCGCTTTGTCTCGCTTGCAAAGATGGCGGCGCAACCTTCGACGAGCGTAGCGACCAAATCAACGTACTTACACAGCTGAGCGGGCTCTGCTAATCATTTTTGACAAAGATAATAATCTTTTATTCAGCGACTCACTCGAGCATGAAGGTGAGATGATGATAGTGATGGAATTGCCGACCATATTCGTCAGTTATTGAGTCGTGCTGTGCGATCTCAAGAGTGTGTTCAGCTGACTGGTTACCAACGTCGAACGAGCTAGCCTAGTGTGTACTCTGCACTGTGTGCGAGTGGCCAGCGACGTGTTAGTCAGCGCGAGAGGGGAGCGCGGCCTGCTCGCGGCGTGACACGGGCAGCAGGAAAGGTAGGGGAAGAGGAGGAGTGAAAGAGAGGGTTGAAGTCCAGCAAGGGGGCGTGGTGGGGGGGGGGGGGGGGGGGCGTGGGTCGTGAACTGACCTGTCTGCATGAGGTGTGAGCGTCTGGATAGACTTCTAGACTGTTTTACTTTCATTTACAGGTGTAGTGTGACAATACAAACTTATTTTCACTTTTTTTTGCTTTGTGTTCTTTTTGGATGTGAAGCTGTAGTGGTAAATACATATGTTTTTGATTGTGCAAAAAAATCTATCCAAATCTAAATGCCTAAATATTTTTTTATGATCAAAATTAAAACAAAAGAAGCCCAGATTCAAAATCTCCATTCAATTTCCTTCAAAAATCATATATATTTCATTTTTATATCTTTTGTAGTTTCTGAGCTAGATAAATCAATACGACAATTAAATCTTCAAAATCGAAAACAAGAACCGATGTATTACACTTATTTTGTCATCTCTTCGTGGTAAAAAGTAAACATTCCGTTGGATCGATCCCACGCTGAAATTTAATATTCCCACCATTCTTTTTTTTTTTCTATGCAGGAAACGTAATTTTCTCGGTAACAATGAGTGTTTTCATGCAAACCGACATAGTTATGACTGCGTAATTACAATATGTCTTTCATGCAAGCAAGAAAAAGGTATTCAGTTATTCCTGTAATTTACTGGTGCGTACAGTTACACATTTCTAAATTCATAATCCTCTTATTTCTTTCTTGTAAGA
>JADBJO010000253.1:357500-360000 GCA_016801955.1 Conus betulinus | reverse complement strand
GAGGAGATTGACGCCCAGATGACTGGCAGGAAAGTACAGGTGATGACCCATTTTATCACAAGAGGGCGTCTTTTGTCTCGGAACACACTTGACAGAGTGCACTAAATGACAGAATGCACTGAACGACAGAATGCACCCCAATGACAGAATGCACTGAATGACAGAATGCACTGAATGACAGAATGCACTGAATGACAGAATGCACTGAACGACAGAATGCACCCAATGACAGAATGCACTGAATGACAGAATGCACCCAATGACAGAATGCACTGAACGACAGAATGCACCCAATGACAGAATGCAGCCAATGACAGAATGCACTAAATGACAGAATGCAGCCAATGACAGAATGCAGCCAATGACAGAATGCACTGAATGAGAAAATGCGCCCAGTGACATACTGCACCAAACAGCAAAGGAATGAACAAAGGAAGACGGACATCTCAAACTCCCTAGAATGCCAAACCCAGAGAGTTTTTGTTCTGCAATAAGACGATGTGATCGCAAAGCAAAAGAACTGACACAAAACTACACTCGTCTCCGATTGGCAGTAAAGCTGGACTGATTTTGTATGCTAGTAACGAAGGAAACCAAAAGGGAAGAATGATGAACCTGCTATATTATAAACGTAAAGAGAAGATTCTGAAATACATTCATGCCAAACCAGCGGCAGACATTGCCATAATCATATACATCATGACGAATACAAACATGAACACCTCCAAGCGAAACTTAAATCACGCCGACAAAACACACTGGAACCAAACCGAGGGGAAAAAAAAAAAACCAAATCAAAAAACCAAATCAAGCAAGGAACAGGTACAACAAACAAACAGAAAAGATGAACGAATGAACAAAAACCTGGACAAAGAAAAAGAAAAAAAAAACGAACGAAACCAAACTCACCAAACCAAATCACATCCGTAAAGAAAAACGAAACCTTCTGCATGCATGCGTTGACTTTGTGCCTCATGCAGAACAAAGGAACACTGGACGACAAAGACACACCACCGCAGAAAGTGCCAAGGTATTCAACTGTTGCAGCACACTGGCACCATACCGCCACATTAGCGGATTTTCCGTGCTTTGTTTCTGGTCCAGCACAGCGCCTCAGCAGAGCCAGTAGTATACGCACTTCAAACTTCAAAATTTCGAAGGCCGTGGGATCGTTTCATATCCTCATGCAAGATGAGGCTGTATATCATGTCACGGCCTCGGAAGTGGAGGCCTGAAGGATCGCAGTCTCCGCAGCTGGAATCCATCATTATAGCATATATGACACTGGACAAGCTCAGTCTGTAGCATAGCACAGCGTAGAAGAAGCTTCTGAGAAACAATGGAACACTTCTATAGCAACTGAAAACTAACACCATTCTAAGATAACAGTCAATGTCCTACTCTCATGCACACTGTATAAACCATCTGCACTATTTATCACACTGAAAACTTAAGACTTAGATGTTAAAAGGCAGCGTTTGGTCTGACAGTACTGTGCGTGGTAACATGTCTGAACCGGTTGGTGCCGGAGAGAAACATTTTCAGAAACGGTATCAAAAAACCAAAGGCCACTCTTCTTCCGGAATTTGGCAGTCACATCAGTCTTGATAACGCCTTTTCTAAGTAAAGCTGTTGTCAGTGTTATTGTAAATGTCCCTCGTTTAAACTGAGTCTTCCCTACGCAGATGTCTCTGAAAGCTGACAGTAGTATTTCTCCTCTCTTCTCGTGTTAGAGAGAGAGAGAGAGAGAGAGAGAGAGAGAGAGAGAGAGAGAGAGAGAGAGAGAGAGAGAGAGAGAGAGAGAGAGATCCAGACTGTGAAAACAATGTATGCAGACACGTTGATCTTCATGTCTGCGAGTTTTTCATGCATTCAGATCAGAGAGTCAGAGGAACAACCGCCGTTTCTGTAGCTGGCAGGCGGCAAAGAGCATGCCAGTGGAAACCCCGGTCCTGTCTTCTTCACACATGTGGACCCAGCCAAAGAGGGCGTTTGTCAGGGGAAAGAACACAGCACTGAAGCACTGCCCATCAAAGCCAGTCATTGACCGTCAAGAATTTATCGGGAGCACAATCAAAGTCACAAGACCTTGCAGTTGCGCAGGGTGTTAGGGCCCAGGGAAGTGTGTGTGTGTGTGTGTGTGTGTGTGTGTGTGTGTGTGTGTGTGTGTGTGTGTGTGTGTGTGTGTGTGTGTGTGTGTGTGTGTGTGTGTGTGTGTGTGTGTGTGTGTGTGTGTGAGTGTGAGAGAGAGAGAGAGAGAGAGAGAGAGAGAGAGAGAGAGAGATGATGCCTCTTACTTGCTACTGGCAGCATTGAAAAAGGTAGTAGGCAGGTCGTCTGGCCGGTAGACTTCCTGAAACACTGTTCACAGACCAGTAGGCAAAAAGACTGATTTGCGGGCTAGTCATCCAAAAATGGCAACGCAAAATCAAGTGGTGAATAAACAAATGAAAAAAAAAAAAAAAAATTTGTAGTAATGACAACATTCAATTTATGTAAA
>JADBJO010000253.1:347500-355000 GCA_016801955.1 Conus betulinus | reverse complement strand
GTGTGAGTGTGTGTGTGTGCGCGCGTGCGCGCGCGCGCGTACGTGCGTGCGTGCATGTGTGTGTTTGTGTGTGTGTGTGTGTGTGTTGTGTGTGTGTGTGGTGTGTGTGTGTGTGTGTGTGTGTGGTGGACGTGGTGCTGTGTGTGAGGAAGGGGTGGTGGCTGAAAGATGACAAAAATGTGACGCTGGCCATCAAAACAACTCGAGTCTCACCATTTCTTTTTATCACCGTCAGTGCATGTTCTGTGGGTCATCATTGAGTGTGGTGTGCCACACACTGTCTGGGTGTGTGTGTGTGTGTTAGCTGTGGACCATTCCTGCTGCCGTGGAGTACTGCTGAGGAAGGGGGAGGCTGACAGATGACAAACACTTTAGGTAACACGCTGCCATCAAAACAACCCAGTCTCACCATTTCCTTTCTAGCAACAGGAGCATATTCTGGTCTCTCAGCACGAGCCACGGTTAGCTCCTCACCTCTCTCGGCGGGGACTCTCTCTCTCGGGGTCTCTCTCCTTCTCGCTCGCTCCTACAGACAGACAGACCATTCTTGATTCCGCCCTCTCTCAGACAGACTTTTCCGGACCCGACAGACGTCATGACAGCTTTAGACAGCGGGATGAATAAAAGACCCCAACTGAATCATTTCCTGAAGCAACGGAGCATATTCTGAGGTATCAGCACGAGATATTAGAACTCTCTCTCTCTCTCCTCTCTCTCTCTCTCTCTCTGCTCTCTCTCTCCTCTCTCTCTCTCCTCTCAATTCAGACTCATCCCCTTTTCGAGACTAGCCACGGTCCAGTACGTATAGGGGACCATTTACAAAAGAGGCTGACAGCGTTTTTTGTCGAAAAGAGCGTTTTTTCACGGTTTGGCAGCCGGAAATTTCGAAGAACAGCGATTATCATAATAATAATATACTAATAATAATACTACTACTAATAATATTATCATCATCATCATCATCATCATCATCATCATCATCATCATCATCAGCATCATCATCAATATCATCATCATCATAATCATTATCGTCATTAATATTATTATTATTATTATCATTATTGTCATTATTATCATAATATTATAATTACGGTTATTACCATCATTCTTTATTTGAATGTTTTGGGGACACCCATTTATGAGAGAGAGAGAGAGAGAGAGAGAGAGAGAGAGAGAGAGGAGAGAGAGAGAGAGAGAGAGAGGAGAGAGAGAGAGAGAGGGGGGGGTGGGGGGGGGCATTTCTCCTCTCTGTCCCATGGATCATCCAGATGAACTCCATAAAGATAATTCTAATATGACGTCAAAAGAGGGAAAGAAAGGAGAAGTAAGAAATAAGGAGAGTTAATCACAGCAAAAAAAAAAAAAAAGAAAAAGAAGAATAGAATAAAAGATTAAGTACACAAAGGGACAAAGGAGCGTCTTTTTCTATAAGAAGATGTGACGATAAACCTCCAGTAGGAAGTCTTGCCATGTTCTTCATGTCGACGAGATGTCAGCGAAATCTTGTTAAGTCGTACGAAAAATGCACGTGCAGCCCCAGCTATACACTGCTGGGTTCAAGGTTCGGTTATTTTCGGGGAGACGGTTTTCCCTGGTTTGAGATCAAAAATTGGTCATCACCTATCGTGTCATTCCGCCAATAATCTGGGCGTTTCCATCTTTTTCTCCACAAAGAAGCCTTTGTTAGTTTATTGTTAATGTGGCGTAGAATATAATATGATATATGACATGTCCTGATGACGCTGATCCTTTGTATACGAGCAATAGAAACACCACACACACACACACACACACACACGACACACACACACACCACATCACCACACACACACACACACACACACACACCACAACACATACACACACACACGCTCGCGCGCGCGCGCGCAGGCCGCACGGCACGCACGACACACATTGAGATATTAATAGTTTAAAATTATAAGATACATATATGTATTACGAAACCACACACCACACCCACCACCACACACATACACACACAGAGAGAGAGAGAGAGTCTCGACGAGAGAATATATAGTATTTTCAATGTGATATGTTGTTATGTGCAAGTGATGGGGGTGCGTGTAGTGCGTGCGTGCGCGGTGTGTGTTTGTAGTGGTGTTTGTGTGTTGGTGGGTGTGGGGTGGGTGTGGGTGTTGTGTGTGTGTGGTTTGTGTTGTGAGGAGGAGAGCGAGATGAGGGGATTGGGAGAGAGAGGGGACGAGAGGTGAAGGGAGGAGAGAGGAGAAGAGAGAGGCGAGAGAGAGAGAGAGTGAGAGAGAGCCAAGAAACCCAAGAGAAGAAAGGCGGACTGGAAGGTGGGGAAAGAGGCAAAAGGAACAGAACAGCCAGGAGACGGATAAAACTGGGGGCAGGCCAGTGGGGGTTTTCAGGGCAGGGGTTTTTCTAAGGCCTGCGACTTTTCACGGCGGGAGAAAAAGCAAACTGTTTGTCGACTCAAACAGGCCTTATGGGCAGAAGGAAAGGTTTTATTGGCCAACCTTCGCAGAGGGGGGTTTGAGGCTTGTTGGAGTATCCCGTTCCTGTGCTGCTTGAAATCCGTTGTTAAGCAGTTTAGCAGGAAACCATCGCAATACAAAGAGCACACTCTGCCGATGGGACCAGCTGTTTGAATAACGTCAGCTCGGTTATCCATTGAAAACAAAAAGGCAAAAGCGTGCTCCCCCCTCGCTACTCTTCCTCATCATACTCTCCTCTCTCCTCCTCTCTCTCTCAATCTCTCTCTCTCTCTCTCGCCTCTCGCTCGCCTCGGGCCTCGCTCTCTGTGGAACTCTCGTTCTCTGTGTTTTTTGTATCTGTCCTGTTTGCCTGTCCCCTGTCCTGCTCCTGTCTCCCTCCCTCAGCCGTCCCTGTCCCTCTCTCCTCCCTCACTGTTTTGTATGTGGTCCTTGAAATGGTTGTGTCACAAGACATTCGTTTCGGGAATGGTTAACCATTAAACACATGATGGAAGAAAATTGCGAACAGTGATAAAGGGCCTTAGGAAAAAGTCAGACACGGTTCTTTGTCTGCCCTGGGACAGCAATCACAGGGCAGCTTTTGAGGACTCTGCCCGGAATTCAGAGTGACCAAGAGCTTGAAAGATGACCCCAACCTTTCAGGTTTCATTCCCTGTCCATGAAAACTGACCACACTCACAGCCCGGGAGACCAAAAGAGACACCCAAACGCCACTATACAGCAAGCCCACTGCGCACACTAACGCACCATGAAAAAAAATCACCCTGATACTCCAACCCTACAGGAGTCTCGATGACAGGGAGTGAAGCAGTTTCAGTTCCTACATGAAGTAGACAGCTTGGCAGACTGCCTGCCGTCTGACCCCTGGTCCCTGCAAGCCATCCACACACAGTTGTCTTGTATGCTCTTTTCTTTTCTCGGTCTTTTTTCTCTCTGTCTCTATTCGTTTTTTGTCTTTGGGTCTTTATGTCTGACATGTGGGCAGGTTTTGTTCCCCTAATGATGATATGTGTGCAGTGACTGCTTGAATATAGTAATTTTGTAAATGTGCCTGAAGAAAAAGAAATTCGAGAGAGAGAGAGAGAGAGCTTGAGACATGAGAGAGAAGAGAGAGACAGACAGACAGCAGACATACAGGCAGACAGACAGACAAATGGATGGATGGAAATAGCCAGACAAACAGACGAGACCAGATGAACAGGAAGGTTGGTAGCTGAGAGTGAAGACTTCTCCTGTCTCTTCTGTAGATACCCTGACGACCACAATAAATGTAAGTCTACTAAGTACATGAAAAGAGGAAAAGAAAGGGAGAAGGACGAAAAGTACACCAAGAATCACCAGCATTGAAGAAAAGGAAGAATAAAAGAATCAGAACACAAAGGAGAAAAACGTCGTCTTTCCCTACGTAAGAAGATGTGATGGGTGATTGATAAACCTCCGAGAGAAAGTCTCGTCATGTCCTTTATATTGACAAGATGTCAGCAATATAATAGTGAAGCCCCTACCTAATGCACGTGCAGCTCTTGCCACACACTGCCCCCCCTGTTCATAACACTGTGGATTTCGGAGAGACAGTTCCCTGATTTGGGATGATATTAGCCATCACCCCATTTGTTCTTCTGCCAATAATCTGGGCGTTCCCTCTCCTACCCTGGGGAAGAGGTAAAAGGAGACAGACAGGGGGGACGGGGGGTGGGGGGGGAGGTGGAGTTCATGGAGGGTTCTGAGGCCGACTTTGTAACGGCGGGAGAAAGCAGGGGGGGGGGGGGGGGGGGGTGCGGAAGGGGGGGCAAATGAGAATAGGGAGCTTAAGAATGTTTATGCCACATTCAGGAGATTGGGCTTACGGTATGCTGTTTGAAATCTGTTTCTAAGCAGTTTAATGTCAGTAAAGCTCGCAATAAACGGAAATCATACTGTAAAAATCTGACCGATTAGACAACGTTTGAACTCTCTCTCTCTCTCTCTCTCTCTCGGTCTCTTCTCTCGTCCCTCATCCTCTCTCTCTCTCTCACGCCCCATCCTCGGGGTCGGGGCTCTCTCTCTCACTGTCTCTCCCCCCTCCTCTCTCTGGGGAGGGTGTCTCTCATGTCTCTGTCTGTCTGTCTGTCCTGTCTCGTCTGCTGTCTGTCTGTCTCTCTCTCTCCCTCGCTGAACTCTCTCCTCGTCTCTCTCTCTCTCTCTCTCTCCTCTCTCTCCAGCTGCTGTTTTTATATGTCCCCTTGAAATGTTGTTTTTACAACCATTTGATTCTGAAATATTTAACGTTAAACGCACTAATGGAAAGGTTATCGAACATGAAGGACTCTGGAAAAGTCAGACACGTTTATTTGTCTGCCCTGGAAACAACATCAAAACAAACCATCAAAGGGCGTTTTTTTTTTTTTTTTTTTTTAGAAAGCTGCCCGAATTCAGAACCAAGACTTCAAGATGACCACCAGAACCTTTGGTCATAGCCTGTCCCGAGCTATGGAAACTGACCACACTTCACAGCCCGGAGACAGAAAGAGACACCAAAGGCCCGATACAACGCCCCCCGCCACACTACATAGCGCCCTGACAAATCACGGAACACACAAAAGGTACAGAGTTTACATGGCAGCGAAGCAGTTCCTACATGATGTAGGCAGACTGGAGATGAGAGACTGGTCCCAGACCTGACCCCCTGTGGTCCCTACAAGACCATGCACTCACAGCTGGATTGTTTGCTCTGTTCTGTCTTGTCTTTCCTTTTTCGGGTTTTGATTTGTTTGTTTTAGTCTGACTGGTAACAGTTTTTTTGTTTTGTTACTTTGATGTATGTGCGCAACTTCTGGTTAAACGTAGTAAGTTTTTGTTATGTGCCTGAAGGGGAAAAAAAATTGGGGGGGGGGGGGGGAGAGAGAGAGAGAGAGAGAGAGAGAGAGAGAGAGAGAGAGAGAGAGAGACAGAGAGAGAGAGAGAGAGACAGACAGACAGACAAATGATGGATAGATAGATGAATAGATGGACGGATAACCAGACAGAAAGACAGACAGACAGACAGATAAACAGTCAGAGAGAAGGAAGGGGTTAAGGGAGAGAGAGAGAGAGAGAGAGAGAGAGAGAGAGAGAGGGGGGGGGTCTCTTCTCTGTCCTACTATACGGATCATCTGAAGAACTCAATAAAGTTAACAACTGTATCAAGGTATGAAAAGAAGACAAGAAAGTAGGGCACAAAGTAGAAAGTAAGAAGAAAGAATGACAGCGAAAAAAAAGGAAAAGGAAAATGAAAAAAAAAACACACACACACAAAAGGAAAAGCAAAGGGACTGTCTTTTTGCCTGTGTGAGTGGGTGTGAGGATAAACCTCCAGCAGACAGTCTCGTCATGTTCTTTGTATCGATAAGATGTCGGCAATGTATGGGGAAGTCATATCGATGCAGGCGCAGCGCTGGACACACACTGTCCGGTTCATTTCAGGCAGACAGTTCCCCTGGTCGAGATCAGTGGGTCATCACCTGTCGTGTCATTCCGCCAATAATCTGGGCGTTCCATCGCCTCCACAAAGGAGCATTGTAGTTATTGTTAATGCTGGCGTAGAATATGAGCGTCTAGGTGACGCTGATCCTTGTACAAGAGCAAGAGAAATCTATCTCTATATATACATATCCATGTATCTATCTATCTATCTATGTATCTATCTATCTATATATATAGAGAGATTGTGTGTGAAGTGTGTGTGTGTGTGTGGGTGTGTGAGTGTATGAGAGAGAGAGAGAGGGAGAGAGAGAGAGAGAGAGAGAGAGAGAGAGAGAGAGAGAGAGAGAGAGAGAACGAAATGTGTTGTTTAATGAGGAAAAAAGAATAAGCACACCAGTCCGTGGCTTTTTTTTCATCCAGCCCCTCAAACAATAAATACATGGAAAGAAATCATTGCATCGAACTGCATATAAAGTGATAAACAACAATGAATGCATAGCAATTTAGAATAAGAGAATGCACAATATAACTAGAGGAAGAGAGTGTGGGAGAGAGTGAGGGATGGAGAGCGACAGAGAGAGAGAGAGAGGTGGGGACCTGGAGACACAAAATAAAGAGACGGAGTCTCTGACACAAGGAGAGACAGAAGAAGAAGAAGAAAAAGAAGAAGAAGGAGGAGGAGGAGGAGGAGGAGGAGGAGGAGGAGGATGGCAAAAATCAAAAAAAAAACAAACTACAATGAAGAAGAGTTGTAAAACATCAAGTCATGCAAACTTCAAGAACGAGCTGAGAAGGAAGAAGAAATATCAAACATAGGATGACAAAAACAATTCCATACAGAGAGAGACTCAGAGAGGGAGAGAGAGAGAGAGAGAAGAGAGAGAGAGAGAGAATGAGAGAAGAGAGAGAGAGAGATCGAGCACAAGAGATTGCAGAGAGAGAGAGAGAGAGAGAGAGAGAGAGAGAGAGAGAGATAGAGAGAGAGAGACAGAGAGACAGAGAGAGAGAGCAGAGAGACAGAGAGAGAGAGGGGGGGGAGAGAGACAGAGACAGCCAGAGACCGACAGAGAGAGAGGAGGGGGAGAGGAGACAGAGACAGAGAGAGAGACAGAGAGAGACGGAGGGAGAGAGAGAGAAAGAGAGAGAGAGGGGAGAGAGAGATAGAGAGAGAGAGGGAGAGAGAGAGAGAGAGAGAGAGAGAGAGAGAGGAAAGAGGATAGAGAGAGAGAGAGAAGGAATACTGGATTTCAATGTATGTATGTGTGTGTGATGAGGGGCAAAGGGCGGGATGGAACGGTGGAGAGAGGTAAAAGGAACAGACACGTTTTCTGATGAAAGAACCATACACTTTGACAGATGTCTGATGATAGAACAGCTCAACAGCACCCTGTAACAGATGTCTGATGATAGAACAGTATCCTTTAACAGATGTCTGATGATAGAACAGCACCCTGTAACAGATGTCTGATGATAGAATAGCACCCTGTAACAGATGTCTGATGGTAGAACAGTATCCTGTAACAGATGTCTGATGATAGAACAGCACCCTGTAACAGATGTCTGATGATAGAACAGCACC
>JADBJO010000253.1:330000-340000 GCA_016801955.1 Conus betulinus | reverse complement strand
AATAGGAGGAGGAGGAGGAGGAGGAGGAGGAGGAGGAGGAGGAGGAAAAAAGACAGAGAAGAGGAAAAACCTAACCGAAGGATGCATCACTTCTAAACTAGAACTTAAAACAGAACCAGGCCCTGATGCCTTTCCCTCCCACTGTCACATCGAGCACATGGCAAATGTCCAACCTGATATAACTGAAACATTACAATCCACTTACAGATGAACTGCACCCAATGCAGCATGCTGTATAGGCATTGGAAGAGGAGAGACTATATGCCTGGTGGAGACTTCAAATGTCTAGCTGTTCTCTGCTTCCAACTCCCCCCCCCCCCCCCCCCACACACACACACACACCACCCTCCCCAATGTCTTAAACGAAATAATATAAGAAACAGATCTATCACAGAGATCCTCATCAATACACCCTTCGTGGTCCCTGTGAAGAATGGCAACTGCACCTCTATCCAACCTACAGGTAGCTCATTACCGTCATTAGAACAAGCTAAAATCATCTCAAAGAACTTACGTCTCTGTGGACCTTTGACCGTTGACCGTAAGACTCTCTCCTTAATCCTGAAACGTTCTGTCCTTGCGTCCTGTACAGTCTCAACACAGTGCGTCCCTTCTTTCCAACGGCATTTTCAAACGAACAGTTTAGCTGAACACTATTCACACAGTTAGTTCCCTTACCTCCTCCAAACGTCCCTGGTCAAACTGCCAAGACTAACCACAGACCAGATGTCTGCTTGAAAAAAATACTGAATGACTCTTCATCAAGGTTGGAAATAGCGAGCAGACGGCTGTTAAACGAAACTCCTATAATTGTCTATTCCGGATATATATATATATAGTATAAGTAATTGTTCAGATTATCTCTCTCTCTCTCTCCTGTGTGTCTGTATATATATATATATAGATATATATATATATATATATATTATATATTTATATATATATATATATATATATACGCACATACACACACACTCGCATGCACTCACAGACACATACGTGAACGGGCACACACACACACACAAACACACACACACACACACACACACACACACACACACACACACAAACACACGCACGCACGCACGGCCGCACGCACACACACACACACACACACACGCACACACACACACACACGCACGCACACACACGCACACACACACACACACACACACACACACACACACCACACACAACCACACACACACACAACACACACACAAACAACTTGAAGCCTCGGGGATCAGTTCTTCATTACTCTTTCAGTCAATACTTGTGGCGATCGATGATTACTGGGGCGATGATAATGGGATCTTTTACAATTACTTGGCAATGATAAAGGGATCTTTACAGCAGCCAGCTTCCTACTGGTATTGATCCCCGCCGGTGAGGACTCCTGGCACAGACAGAGACATCTCCCGTCCTATAGGAAATCGTTGTGACAGAAGAAGACGGGCCGGGCACATTCATTGGGTCATCTTTGGGGGTGGTGACCATCTGATCCTCGACACGACAAAGATCATTGAATTCGAGTTGGGTGGGCAGATTTCTTTTTATTTCATAAACTATTTCTAGAGCAGGCGCGTAGATGACAGGGTTTTTCAACAGCGTTCTTGCCATTTTACCATGAAAAACTAAAGATCTCTTTCTCAGGTCCGTCTGTCTGTCTGTCTGTCTTCTTCCGGCTGTTTGTCTCTGTCTGTGTGTCTGTCTGTATGTCTTTGTCTTTCTCTCTCTCTCTCTCTGTCTCTGTCTCTCTCTCTCTCTCTCTCTCGCTCTCTCTCTCAAAAATCAACAAAGAAGAAGCAAATTTGATTTGACGAACCAGGAAAGGTCATGACGCTAATTTCACACTGATTCTACGAATGTCAATGTCGGAGGGGTTGCATGTAGGACTAGCATCATGATCAGGACACGAGGAAGAGGAGGAGAGAGAGAGAGAGGAGCGAGAGAGAGATGAGGAAGAGAGAGGTGAGAGAGAGGAGAAGTGAGGAGGAGAGGAGAGAGAGATCGGGAGAGGGAGAGAGAGGAGAGAGAGACAGAGAGACAGAGGACAGAGAGAAGAGAGAGACGGGAGATCCGAGAGAGGCGAGAGAGACGAGGAGATGAGAGACAGAGATATAGATAGAGAATATAAGATATATTTGTGTGTGTGTGGTGGTGTGTGTGTGGTGTGTGTGTGTGTGTGAGTGTGTGTGTGTGTGTGTGTGTGTGTACAAAGTCCGGATTGTCCATTTAAACTAGCATGGTGCGAAACGCAATGTGCATGTGCGTGTAGTGCGTGCGTGCGTGTGTGCGTGCGGAGTTGCTGTGGTGCGTGTGCGTGGTGCAAGTGTGTATGTGTGTGAGTGTACACGGTGTGTGTGTGTGTGTGTGTGTGTGTGTGGTGTGGTAGTGTGTGTGTGGGGTGTGGTGCTTGTGTGGTGTGTGTGTGTGTGTGTGTGTTGCGTAGTTTTCCCCAGGTGTTGTGCGTAACGTGTGATGGTGAGCATGAGAAGAGACGAGACCCAGAGAGGAGAGGGAGAGAGAAAGAGGGAGAGGAGAGAGCAGAGGAGAGAAGAGGAGGGCAGACAGACACAGACAGAACAGACAGACAGACAGACACGCATATACACAGGCAGACAAACAGATCAAAACAATGTTATATGTTCCAAATTGTTTTTATTTTCACCCATATCTTTTGAGCTCATTTTGTTACTAAAATATTCGACACAAAAGATCTTGGAACGAAGACCATGTCTAAAGATGACAAGAGATAAAGGACACTGCAAGAAGACACCGTTGACCTGTTTCCCTGTCCTCTTTGGACACACACAAACCATGAAGAGATAGGTATTTTGTAAGGAAAAATATAATTGACCATCAAAGGCTTTCCTGTCAAAAGGCAATATTTCGCCAACAGAGCCACGCAGGAAACCAGTAAGTACCGCCCTACCTCAACTGCCGAAGGTGGAGACCACTACATATTAAAGAGTTCTCCATTCCAGGCAAAAAACCAGACTGACCGCACCCCGTCACCTTCAGCCACAGACGACCCATGCTCTGTCCGTCAGGGGTCGGGTGACGATTGCGTAGAAAACTGTTCTGGACGGAGGCTGTCTGTTGATAGCGGTAGGTTTTTTGTTGAACATCCTACCCTAGCTCTGCCAGCAGGACAGACGCCGCTGACCACTGGAGTGCTGCCGCTTCTACAGACCGAAGGGTCACCTTCAGATGGTGTGAGGTGCGATACAGGCCCAGCCGACCGCTTCACTCTGAATCGTGTCCTGAAATCAGATGAAAAGGGAGACACATTTGGACGTCTGTGTAAGATTTGTTGTTTTTGAAAAATTTCCCTTGGACTAGGCTCGCGGCCAGTTTCGCCGCTGTCTCTATGATGCTTCTACAGCCTGTCCTAGGTCTCTGGTGTGTTGTGTCTCAGCCACTTTGTGCTGTGTTGTCTGTTATGTAAACAGTAGACTCTGTTTCTTACTGTCTCTTCTCTCTCTCATCTCTCTCTCTATTCTCTCTCTCGTCTCTGTCTTGTCTCTAAGGTGTGTGTGTGTTGTGCGTGTGTGTGTGGTGTGTGTGTGTGTGTGTAGTGTGGTGTGATGTGTTGGTGTGTGTGTGTGAAGAGAGAGAGTGAGAGGGGAGAGAGACGAGAGTCAGAGGGTGTGTGGTGAGTGTGACGTGTTGGTGACCCAGGGTGCATGTGTGTAAAGTGGTAAGTGACTTTGTGCGAGTGTGTGTGACAGAAGAGAGAGAGAGAGAAATATTGGATTGGGGAAAACAAGCGGGGGGAGGGGCGGGTTTTTCCAGAGAGAGGAGAGGGAGGGATGAGAGAGAGTTCGAGGAGAGGACGAGAGAGCGGGACAAGAGAGGAGAGAGAGGAGAGGGACGAGGTGAATGAGGAGAGAGAGAATGGGAGAAAGCGGACGCGGAGGAGAGAGGAGAGGAGAGAGCGAGAAGGAAACAACACACACCCAGACCCCGGGGAGAGAGATTCCGGAGAGATGAGAGCAGGGAGGTGAGAGGAGGGAGAGGAGAGGACGGAGAGAGAGAGAGAGAGGAGAGGAGGGAGGAGATGAAGAGAGACGAGAGAGAGAATCATGAGACAGAGGAGAGCGAAGGAGAGGGGAGAGAGAGAGGATTCTGCATGTACAGAGACAGGAGAAACGAGAAAGATTTGTGCTGCACAGAACAGACAAGAGTTCTGTCTGAGAATTGAGGAGAGATGAGGCACCAGTGAGACCTCGAGTGGAGGATGATGAGGGAAGAGCGATGAGGTTGGAGAGGGGAGAGCGGAGGCCTCGGATGATCCTGGTGGAGGAGAGACGTGTGAGAGGGGAGGGAGCGAGAGAGAGAGCTGAGTGAGAGATGAGCTGAAGAGGAGAGATGGAGGGAGGAGACAGGGGAGAGCGATTCTGAGAGGAGGACCAACCGAGTTGTGCAGAGAGGAGGATTCCTCCTGCTAGGACCTTCAGAGGAGAGTCAGAGGGCCTGTTCGAGCTCCCCTGTAGAGGGAGACAAGAGAGAGATAGAGAGAGAGGACTTCCTTGAGAGAGAGGAGAGATGAGCAGAGACCAGGAGCCGAGGAGAGGAGAGAGAGGGAGGGAGAGAGGTGTCCAGTCGAGAGGGAAGGATGGAAGACAGAGACTATGGAGAGAGGGGGAGGGACGCGAGAGGGAAGAGGGAGGGACACCGATGAGAGAGAGGGGGAAGAGGAGAGAGGAGATGGATTTTGCAATGTAACACTATGATCTCCATCATTTGCACAGAACGGGAGCGCCAGTGACCCGGATGCTGCAGTCGGCTAACCTCCTCCACAGACCAGCAGGTCTTGTTTCTTTGTGCTGGGCTCCCAGACCAAGTTTGCTTGCCAATTTGGGAGAGTGAGGCAATGCTGGGAAAGATGTTCTATCTTCATAAAAAGGAGTGTCTGTATTGATATCAGCAGGGTCATCGATGTATACCTCGGCAATCCTGTTGCGTCTGGATCTGAAGAGTGGTGCTCTCAGCTTCGTGATGATAACCTGGGCTTTCCAGAGGGACAGACAGAGCCATCATTCTGTGTGGCTCACATGTGCCGCAGCTATCTCTTCCTTCTGTTTGTCCTTCATATGATCTCTTCCTAAGGCGCCCTGTTCCTTTAACAGCATCTTTTGCCCTTTCCTTTGGCCAGTAGGTCCACTTCCTTGTTTCCCTTTGTGTTTGCAGTGTGAGCAACCCGTTCAATGAGCCGAGGAGACTGCCCCGCTGGGGGGTACAAAGGTGTCCAGCTCCGTGTGGGAAGGGATGGAGAGTGAGCTATGAAAACTGAGGGGGAGGGACAGTGGAGGAGTAATTCAAGACCAGGAGAGCATTGAAGTGATAAAGGATGTGGGAAACGTTGACAACGCCATGGTGGGTGGCCTTTCTGATCACGCGGGGGAGTTTGGGCATCAGGCTAGAACTTCTCTACCTCAGCCTGTAACTTGGGGCAGAGCAGACGATCTGGAATGGACTGCTGGATGGCCTACCACCCTACTAGATGGACAAAGAGTTCTCCACATCTGGATTCTCAAATCCCTGTCTCTTCAGTGTGTTGGCAGCTCTTTTCTTCTTCAATGAAGGTCTCAATGACTGCTTGGCTCTGGATAGAATGACAGAGCACTATTTCTGCTTTCTCGAAAAAATGTTTAGTCTTTTAGACTCTTTTGAGTGTGGATGGTCATGTAGAAGTCTGGATCGCCCCATTGGCCTGTCTGTTAAGTCTGCCTTCCTCGTGTAGGGAACTGATTCACTTCCATCAGAACTCTGTAAGGTTTGCTTGTCAGGTGATTTTATTCAAACGCTTTTGTTTGGCGGTTCTGTCGGGGTTTTGGTGTCTCCGCTGTCTCTAGGCTGTGACAGCGTGGACAGTTTCCATGGCTTGCACAGGGGATGAGTTAAGGGCTTGTGGTGACGCTGGAGGTTCGCTTATGCGCTCTGACACTTTCTAAAGGCTACTCTTCGATGCTGGCCCCGAAGCAGACAAAACTTTCTCATGGACTCGCCTTATTTTTCGGAAGCCCTAAATGTTCTAGAGCTTCTTATCAATGTATTCAGATTAACAAACAAAAAAAAAAAAACAAAAAACAGAAGTATGTCATGTGTAAAAAAAAAACACAAAAAAAAACCGAAAACTGTAAGTACTATCGCCCCATATGTGGGGAGAGAGAGAAGAGAGAGAGAGAGGAGAGAGAGAGAGGGAGAGAGAGAGAGGAGGGAAGGAGGGAGGGAGAGAGAGAGGAGAGAGAATGGAGAGGAGGAGAGAGAGAGAGAGAGGGGAGTGGGCGGATGAGAGAGAGGAGAGAGATGAGAGACCGAGGAGAAGGAGAGGGAGAGAAGATGGGGAGAGAGAGGGAGAGGGAGAGGAGAGCTTTGGAGATTGGGAGAGACGAGTTCAGACAGACAGAGGGCGGGAGGAGAGGAGGCGAGAGAGAGAATGACTGACAGAAACAGACACAGAGACAGAAAAGACAGTCAGACAGAGAGACAGAAAGACAGACAGACAGAGACAGACAAACATGCAGATATACATACAGACCGACAGACAGACAGACAGTCAGACAGACGGTCAGACAGAGCAGGTTAAATACTGTGTAATCACTGCATCATTTTCAGATTACCCAGTCTGCTGACGTTAAACTGCTTACATCGGGCTTCATACATCGTCAAAACCTGTTAAATGTGTCTGTAAAGTTCACAAAGTTTGCTGACAAACATGTTTTTTTCTCACTATGTGTTGTTGGCTTTTGGCACCCCCGCCCCACTATCCCCACTCCGCCCCCCCCCTCCCCCCCCCCCCCCCCACCCCCTCCTCTCTCTCTCCTCTCTCTCTCTCTCTCTCGGCCCCGCTGCCGCTTCATCTCCCCCGTTTTCCTCTCTCTTTTTCTCTCTTGCTCATGTGCGACGTCTCGTTAAGCACTCATGTTCTCCGCTAGTACCAACAAAGACAACAACGCTATTTTGAGGAAAAGATCAGACGCCCAAATTATGGCAGAGAGACACAATAGGTAATGACTCCTTTTTGTCATGAAGGGTTTCTCTTGTGGTAGACTACACGTGACAAAATGCACCAAATAGCAAAAGGAAGACACGAGAGGTAACCCAAACCGGATCTAACCAACGCGATGCAAACCAGCCAAACCAAACATACCTTACGAAACAAAACCCAAACTGGATCTATCCAACGCGATGCAACCAGCCAAACCAAAACATACCTTACGAAAACAAACCCAAACTAGATCTATCCGACGCGATGCAAACCAGCCAAACCAAACATACCTTACAAAACAAACCCAAACTGGATCTATCCAACGCAATGCAAAACCAGCCAAACCAAACATACCTTACGAAACAAACCCAAACTGGATCTAACCAACGCGATGCAAACCAGCCGAACCAAACATACCTTACGAAACAAACCCAAACCGGATCTAACCACCCGATGCAAACCAGCCAAACCAAACCACACTGAAGCAGCCCAAAAAACCCGACCCTAAAACAGACCCATTCAGCCAAATCTGAAACCAAACAACCTAACCCAAACTTACCGACAATCAGACTAAAACAGCCAAATACGAGTCAAACCTTACCTTACCACTCAAGTCAACTGAAACTAATCCAATGAAAAAAGAAAAGAAGGGGGGAGGGGGGGAACAACAAGTCAACATAATCTAATCTAACAAAACAACAAAACGAAACACACACACACACACACACACACACACACACACACACACACACACACACACACACAACAAACAAACACTAAACCAGACCAAACTAACCAAAATCAAAACAGAACTAGATGTAACCCAACACAGTCCAAATCCATCCCTTTTCAGTCAAACCACACCACACTATCAGTGCGAACCAATCAAAGAAAGGAAAGTTGGCGTCTCGCGCGGCAGGAACTGTCTTCCGAGATCAACAATACGAGGAGCCTTGCACAGTTTGGTTGCGGCTGCACGTGCATCCGTATGACTCCTCATATCGCCGACATCTCGTTGACAGACATAACATGGCGAGACTTCCTGCTGGAGGTTTATCGTCACCTCCACCCAGACAAGGAAAAGAAGCTCCGTTCCATCCTTGCTGTTCTTGTTTATTTAATTCTTCATTTTTTGGTTTTTTTTTTTTGGTCTGTGACTCTTTCCTCATACACCCTTTCCTCTCGCTTTCTTTTCCCTTTTGTAGCCTTAGTGACATTAACTTTTATGAAGTTAATCTCTGTGAGCCATGGGACATAGACGTAAAATCTAACTTTCTCCACCGCTCTGTGTGTGTGTGTGTGTGTGTGTGTGTGTGTGTGTGTGTGCAACAAACTCTTAAGAACAAATATGTTTAGATGTGATGCTGTCGATACTGAACTCTCTAAGATAGTTGTTGTGAACTCTGTTTAGGCTAACTTGTAAAACTGAAAACATTACTTCTAGGGGATCATTTTTTTCTTAGTTTAGTACCAAACCTCTGAGTAGCGTTCAATAAGAGATTAATTAATGTAGCTTTCAATAAGAAATTAATCAATCAATCAATCAATCCATCCATCCACCAATAATTAATTAATTAATTAATTAATTAATTAATTAATTAATTAATTCATTCATTCATTCGTTCATTCATTCATTCCCATCGATCTTAAGTATTCCTTTAAAATGCTCCTGATTCACTAGAAAAAAAAAAATATTCGGGGGGGGGGGGGGGGGGGGGGGGGGGGGGGGGGGGGGGTAGGGGGGGACGGGGAGGAGGGGGAGGAGAGACTCTGGTTGCCTGTCAAGTATATTTATTGCTATTATTATTATTATATTATTATTATATTATTATCATCATTATCATTACTTATCATCATTATGATTATTATTGCCTTTTTTGTATTATTATCATTATTAAAATATTACTATTTCTAATACTATAATGATAATAATAATAATAATAATAATTATGATTACTATTATTATCACCATCACTGTTATTACTTTTATTATCATCATCATTGCCTATCTCCTTAGACCAAGCTGAAAGCGCTTTACAATTCACTCTCCTGTTTACACAACGAGCTGCCTGCCTGGGGTAGAGCCGACTGAAGAGCTGCCTACTCGCGCTTCATTCAGTCGTTCGCCGTATCATTCAGTCAACAGCTAGCATTCAAAATTTTTCCCCATCATTCTTCCGATTTTTCACTTTACACAGGCCCTAGGGAGTATGCTATGTGTAACGTGTCATCCAGAGCGTCTCCCTAAAGCAGAACACATTCTATATATATCGAAAGGGTGCTCCAGTAGAACAGACATGGCTATCTCTGGTTTCTACATCCACAGACTGTTACTAATGGAAGGAATTGTCAGTATTTTACTTATTGTCTGTGTCATCTCGCCTGCCCTTCCTAATTATCCACAACTTTTGGGGTTTAATATCCGTATATGACACTGCACTTTGTGTGTGTGTGTGTGTGTGTGTGTGTGTTTTGGTGTGTGTGTGTGTGTGTGTGTGTATGTGTGTGTGTGTGTGTGTGTGTGTGTGTGTGTGTGTGGTGTGTGTGTGTGTGTGTGTGTGTGAAATTCTGTATCCCTGTACATAGCTACACCAGCCACATTTTGTGATAATCATAGCGCCTGCACTCTACAAGGAGCCGTCCGGTGATTGAAGGGGAGAGTGTGGGAGTCATTCCATCCAGGGGCACCAGGGACCTATCAATAATAGATAACAAGATGCGAAGCATATTAACGTACTCCCACTTATCTTGAATACGCGTGTACATGTCAAGAGCATGTTTTACTATGAAAATACCCCATGATCTACCAGTCAGTTATTAGATCTAAAGCTATTTTAAAAATCCGTCAAATACAGTACTTTCGCAGATATTTGTGAAATAAAAGAAAAAACGTCCTAATCAAACATGCGTCATCATAATGTATTTTGTCACTGAGATAAACGGACATTTCTGAACATGTGCATGCGGTTTTACTCTCTCTCTCTCTCTCTCTCTCTCTCTCTC
>JADBJO010000253.1:325000-327500 GCA_016801955.1 Conus betulinus | reverse complement strand
TTTCAAACGCGTAGTAATTGTTATATTCACCTCTTTTTTCTGTATCTCTTGTAAAAAGCTGTGTTAAAACGTTGCACGTATACGGTTGGCACTCTAAACACACCCAAGAACAGAAACAAAATCCAAGCTTGGAGTAATGTGGAATACTGGACTCTGGAGCCCTGTACCCTGGAGTCCTGTACCCTGGAGTCCTGTACCCCCTGGCAGTCCTGTACCCTGGAGTCCTGTACCCTGGAGTACTGTACCCTGGAGTCCTGTACCCTGAAATCATGTACCCTGGAGTCCTGTACTCTGGAGGAGTCCTGTACCCTGGAGTCCTGTACCCTGAAATCAAATCATGTACCCTGGAGTACTGTACCCTGGAGTCCTGTACCCTGAAATCATGTACCCTGGACCCCTGGAGTCCTGTACTCCTGGAGTCCTGTACCCTGGAGTCATGTACCCTGGAGTCATGTTCCCTGGAGTCATGTTCCCTGGAGTCATGTTCCCTGGAGTCCTGTACCCCGGAGTCCTGTACCCTGGAGTCCTGTACCCTGGAGTTAGGAGCTTTAATTTTGAATTGTGTGCATTGGTTTGGAGTTACAGGCGTTAGCTGGGAGTGATATGCGTAAGCCTAGAGTTAAATCCCACAGACTGGAGTAGTAACGTGCATTAGATTTGGACCGTGCGCGTAATGGTCTGGAGTAGTGTGGATTGTGTAAGGTAAAGTAAGGTAAGGTAAGGTAATGTTGCTTATAGCCCAGCCGACCGCCATATCAGGGCTGTCACCACGTTAAAATCAACTCACAAGGCATAAAAAACATAATAATAAACAGACAAAAAACAACACAAACAAAAAAAAAAAAAACAAAACAATAAAAAAACACACACACACACACACACACACACACACACACACACACACACACACACACACACACACACACATACCATTCATGCATTTCTTGAAAATACACCTTCTAAAAACGTACCAGAAACTTCGTTAAAAATCTTTCTTGCGTAAAATCTCCGATCAGATGAAAAATGTTAATCTCTTTTAGAAACTCAAAGATCACGACAGGTGGGACATCTCTGAACAAAGTTTTTCGTGGAGTCTGCTGTAAAGTGTTTATGTCTGACATAGTGCAAGTCCCAGCATTCTAAAAGAATATGACTCACCGTGAGTGGCACATGGCATGGCAACAAACAAACAACTCTCTCACCTCTCTCTCTCTACCGTCCCCAATCACGCACCATTTCCCCCCGCCCCAGCATCTTGTGCAGATGTGCCGTATTACCTTCAGAGTGCAGATCAGGATGGCGCCAGGGTTCCAGTGGCGCCTGGTCTTAGACAAAAAGATCTGAGAACTGCAGAGTCCCGTGTGAAGAACCCCAGTCTGTGGACAATGTCTCTGACTTCTTCTCTCAGTTCGCGTCACACCACAAAAGACTGCTTCAGCTCGCACGATTTTGTGCTTAATCTGCATCTGTGGGGAGGAACCAAGCAGTCCTTTCGTGTCATGGAATATCAGATGGCAGCCAACATTTTGGAAAGTCTTATTGTGATTGTGGGCCTCGTGTAATATTCAGTAATCCATCTGTGGTTTCTTCAGTGTGAAAAATGACTTGACAAACCGATCAGTATCAAATGTTATAAACCGTTCCTCCTTTCTATTATCTACGGGGAAGGGAAACATTTTTTTTTCTACACAATGGCGATCTCTACGTCACTGCAATTTTCGAAGATCAAAACAGATTAAGTGTGTGTGTGTGTGTGTGTGTGTGTGTGTGTGTGTGTGTGTGTGTGTGTGTGTGTGTGTGTGTGTGTGAAGTTAAACTCTAGAGGTAATTTAGTCCCAGTGTTTGCCATAGATTTCCGTTGTGTGACAAGTATGGCGTTTGTCTTATCTGAAGTTCTTTATTATCTCATGACAATCTGGTAAAGCCATGCGAGAACGTAATGTAAGAGACCGTAAAAACCTACGGAAGGTCGACCGTTCTCGTTTTCCTCATTTTTTTACCTCCTGCCAACTGCAACTATAGGCCTACATGTACTTCGAAATTTAGAATGGACTGAAACATGACTTACAGCGGAAACTATGGCTTTCTGCACAATGAATGTCAACATTGAAAGGCCCTTTAACCTGTGAGCACACACGCGCGCGCGAACACGCACGCACGCACACGCACACACACACACACACACACACACACACACACACACACACACACACACACACACACACACACACACACACACACACACAGGCTATCTGTGGTCAATTAAATCATACTTTCTGTTGACACAGATGCATTTCTGTTCACGAGTGGGAAAAAAAGTGCGAGGAATACAACACAGAAATAGTGTAGCAGATGGATTTCTTCAACGTTCCTAATGCAACTTTATACCTCTCATCCTTCTACCCCTCGGGTCCAGATCATCCCATCCCACCAACCCCCCCCCCCCCCCTCTCCCCGCCACTCCTGAAACTACATTGCTTTGTCCCCTCATCCCCTTTTT
>JADBJO010000253.1:302500-315000 GCA_016801955.1 Conus betulinus | reverse complement strand
GCTAGTTTACTTCAATTAAAAGTGAATAAAGCGAAAAGCAGAATTACTGTCTTAGAGAAGTGGACATCTAGGATTTACAGAACACTGGAATACATGTGCCCGTTGACAATGCATGAAACTGTCTAGACATTTAGTTCTCAACCTGATTGAATTTTACTCTTGCATCTAAAGACGCTGGAAGCAGGGCATATATGCAATTTCAATTAATAATCTGAATTAAGATATCAATCTCTTCAGGCTTTTTGTAATTTGTTTGATACGCAGATGCAGCCCATCGTCCATTATGGTGCTGAAGTGTGGGATCTTGATAACGAGGCATCAAACTGTGAGACAGGCCATTTGTTCGTTTAAAAGAAATCCGTTGGTGTGACATTACAAACGCCACATGATCTAATATACAGTGAGACAAACAGGTTTCCCCATTGGTTTGAATTCGATGATTAGATGTATTCATGAGTATGAAACTTACAAAAAAAATAGAAGGAAAACAAACCTAGCGCACTTTGTATGACTTAGAGGAAAAGAAGAGCAAAATAAACCTGATAACAAAGATAATATTGAAAGTGAATTAAATTTTGTTCGGATAAGGAAGGGTTTTTCAGGAGGATTTAAAGGATTTAATTGTTTTTTTACATACCTTTCGCAAAATTCTTAGAGTGCTAGTGACAAGTGCTGGATACTGATATTCAGGATGGTACCAGATCTGACCAGTATGGAGAATTAATTTCACTCCAATGTGTTCCTACATGTGTTTTGATGTAAATGGATGGACCCTCAAAAACATAATATATTCATCATAACGAGATTTCGACTGGAAGTCTCGGATGCATCTATTCGTCATTTTTGTTACAAACAGCACGCTGAACGTGATCTTATTTGTCATTATCTTATGTGAAGATGCACAGGAAGATGTATTCCGTTTCGTATTGTCTTGTCCGGCCTTGAAATACTTCAGAAACCAGTCAGTTCTTACGAAGTATCAGAAATCCCCGTTGTGTAGACTTATAATGCTTATGTCATGTAACTGTCAAGCATCGTCAAACAGTTTGGTATTTATTTGTATAACGCGTTCGATGAGTACACTGCTCATAGCTATACTGTTAATTATTCTCTGTTCTTATTGTTCATTCCTATTTTTGTTGTTGTTGTTGTTGTTGTTGTTGTTGTGAATATCAATTGTGCCTGTGATTTTTGTTGAAGAAATCACTTGTCTCCTTATCCCTATCGGCATTTCTCTCTCTTCACACACACACACACACACACACACACACACACACGCGCGCGCGCGCACACGCGCGCGCGCGCGCGCGCGCGCGTGAACAGACACACACAAGATCCTAAACATACGCACAAAGGCTCTTTCAATAAAAGTAAAAAAGCAACAACAATAACAAACCCCCACTAAGTGAAGAAAATAAAATTGGCAGAATTCTGCTCCTTGCAGCTTACGAGAGTGCTACATCTCCAGACTAAGCTGTTGTTGTGCTGTCCCAAGGACCCGAAACGCTTGTATATGAAAACAAATTAATCGCTTCAATGTGGCAGTGTTGACAGAATAAATCTGAACAGACAAGCAAACAAATGAACGGGCAATTGAACGACACTGTTCGGCCCTGCAAACTATCCTCCATCATCTTAATTATATTCTTGCTGTATATATGCAATGACAGAAATAACGGATGATGACGACGACGACGACGACAACGACGACAACGACGATGATGATGATAATGATGATGTTGATGATGATGGTGATGATGATGATGACGACAACGACGACGACGACGACGACGACGATGACGATGATGATGATGATGATGATGATGATGATGATGATGATGATGATGATGACATAGGTCTACCTGTATCTGTTTGTACGTGCGCGCGCGCGCGCGCACACGCGCACACACACACACACACACACACACACACACACACACACACACACACACACACACATACACTCACACACACACATCTATCTACCTATCTACCTGCCCACCTACCTACCATCCTACTTCTGTGTGTGTGTGTGTGTGTGTGTGTGTGTGTGTGTGTGTGTGTGTGTGTGTGTGTGTGTGTGTGTGTGTGTGTGTGTGTGTGTGTGTGTGTGTGTGTGTGTGTGTGTGTGTGTGTGTGTGTGTGTGGTGTGTGTGTGTGTGTGTGTGTGTGTGTGTGTGTGTGTGTGTGTGTGTGTGTGTGTGTGTGTGTGTGTGTGTGTGTGTGTGTGTGTGCGTGCGTGCGTGCGTGCGTGCGTGCGTGCGTGCACGTGTATGTGTGTGTGTGTGTGTGTGTGTGTGTGTGTGTGTGTGTGTGTGTGTGTGTGTGTGTGTGTGTGTGTGTGTGTGTGTGTGTGTGTGTGTGGTCAGGAATCCATTTCCATTTATCAATTTCGGGTTTGCATGGAGAATCTTGCACGTCGTTGGTTTTTTCGTTCTTAATCTTCTTTTTATCCTTCTGAACATCCTCACCGTTCCTTGGGAAATGTGGTTTCATAAGCCGATTTTGTTTGTCCTCGTCGGTATCGGAAATGACATTCTGACGAACATTCACAATGCTGAATCATTCTGATAAAGACATGTTTTTTTTTGTCTATGCTGTTTATATGTTCTGTTTTTCTGGCATGCTTTTAAAAAAAATCAATGTTTTTTTAATCTGAGTTACAAAACAAACAAGGAACAAACAACTAACGGGTTCATGTTTTCTTTTTAATCCGTCATCGCCGTTTAACGCTGCAGGCCAAACCATTTTTCACCCAGTTAAAGACATTGTTTGAGCCGTGTTGACGTGTTTGAGTGTCTCCTTTATGCTGGTCTTGTCTCTTTTCACAGAATTAGGGAACAATTCAACTGATTAATTGTTGAAAAAAATTTCTAGGAACCGTCTAGCCATTTCCTTTCTTCCTTCCATTGATAGCAGACATTGTGTATATACTTATTTTTTTCCTGTAGCATAACATTGCCACGCAATAGCGATTGATTTCATTGCAATGCTTCAGAAACAAAAACAAAAAAAAAACAAAACAAACAAACAAAAATAGAGAGAGGCGGAGTGAGTGGCGTAGTTAGTTAACTCAACACCCCCTAGGTGAACAAATTCTGGAACAACAGATTATTAATCTAAAGGGCTCATGGCATCATGCAGCACATACAGACCACAACTTCCAATTAGACTAGGGCCTGAGGCCTTTATTCCCCAGATCGTGTAGTACACATGGCAAAGATGTATCCTCATATGCGTTTATTGTCCGTCGAGACGACGAAGACCATCTAGTCATCCTGGGGATCGGGGGTGAGTGCGTAGATGGCTGGTCAGGCCGATCTGCGCTCGGAAAGATCTATCACAGTACGGACAGGGGATGGTGGCAGCAGCTGGAGATCTGTTGACACTGGTTTTCCTGATCATCCTGCGCTGCTCAGCTGTACGACGTATGCAGCATCCAGGAGGAATTATTACGGCCGACACCGACGCGACAGCAGTGGAAGCCAAGCTGTACGGCACCCTGGAGGAACTGCGACGGACGGTAGCCTTCATCGAGACACCGGGCTGCTCATCTAACGGGAGGCGAACGAGGAAGAAGCTGTAGATATGTATGAAGTACCTTAACCCCTTTGCAGCTGAACTGCCTTGAATGCAGCGCGCTGTGTGGTAATTAGAAGGAGAGTGAAGAAACTTGATGGAAAAATTCCAAGCTCTGGCTGTTTTGCCCCAAGGAATTTGCACTGTCGGGAGACAGGACGATGCACACAGTACAGTGATTTTATGCACTTTATCATGGCGCCAGTACTGCCTCGATACCAAGTGCGTGTGTTACTGGCCAACATTCCAATATCATCTGTCTGCTAACGAAGCGTTTGTTACGTAAGAGATGTACTACCTGTACAAACGAAAAAAATTGAATATTTTAAAATTTCATATTCATTATCACTCGTTTTTTTTTCTCGCTTAGTGAAAGAGTTCCATCTGAAACGCCCATTAAATAATGGTCTTTAACTGTTCGTTACATTACTTCAGGTGTTTATCTCTGATCTTCTTCTCTCCATGTATCCTTTTCACCTACACACTAATCAGCTCTTACCCCTCATTTGGGTAAGAGTGAGCTATACAGGTGCCGTGTTGTTTGTAAAGCGAAGAAGATTACGTGTGACCAGACCCGCGTTCTTGCAAATCAGTATGACCTTCTTCAGTCAGGACGAAGATATCGATCGGTTAAATGCAGAAGTGTCAGATTTAAACAAAGTTTTATTCCCCTGTCCATTGATTTCATGAACCGAGAAATGTTTAATTGAAATCCAAATTCCTCTATATGAATGTATGTCATATGTGAGAAAAAATGGGTGATGTGGCTAAATTATTGTTTATTTGCTGTGAATGTGTGTGTGACCACAAATTAATTTCTCAAATTCTCAAAAAGTTAGATAATAAAGTTTACTTGACTTGACTTGATTTGACTTGACTTGACTTGATTTTCGGACACCCCCCCCCCCCCCCCCCCCCCCCCCCTTCCTTTTTTTTTTCAATCCTACACTCTAATATTGTGAACATGATCTCATTTAGAGGTCCACAATCTCCGATATGTGATGCGCTTTGGGCTCTCACGAGGTAAAGCGCCCTATAAATATCCTTTTTACATTACCTTTTACATTATATTACATTACATTACGGGACATGACGCAGAATTCCTTTCTCCTTTACCAGACTGTAGAGCTCGGTGACTTGGTCTGTGTGTCCTATGCCGCAAGACAAAACACTACACTCCGCCACTGAGGGTCTGTGTGAATTATCCTGAAACACAGACATTAAGGTGTTTCACTGAGAAGTGGTCATGGGGTTTGGCCCGTTCTATAGCAATCATGCTGCAGACTTTCACTGACTACCATGCTGATCAGTAGAGGTCAAAGGATGAACTATGACAGCAGGTAGAAAACAGTCTGGAAAAGAAAGGCCCAGGGTCTGCATTGACTACATTTTGTTTCACAGCTTTGTCATCACTCAGCTCATTTTCAGTATGCTTCGTTGCTGGTCCTCCTCCGCCTCCTCCTCCTCTTCCTTCTCCTCCTCCCCCCCCTCCCCCCCCCCCCTCTCTATCTCTTGGTGGGAGGACGATGAGCTAATCTGTCATTCTCTTTAATTGCTGCTTTTGTATTATTTTGCTTTGCTGGGTATTTCAGCGCCAGTTCTCTGTTCCTCTTTGTGAGCTCTCTGGCTGTCTTGTGAGGAGTACTCTCTCACGTGCTCGTTGTAACCCATCAATGTTGCTGCTTTTGATCATGTTGAATTACGGTCATGGAACTGGCATTTATGAGGAAACCTAATGAACTCCCCACCCAGCGAAACATTTTCGCATACTTCCCTGTCTCAGCGTACGTTTGGTAATTGATATAGGAAATTTGTTTCTAGGCGGTGTCTCCTCGTTAATCTTACTATATATGAGCTGTACAGTTTAAAAAAAAACGTGGAGAATCCAGTCTTCTGGTTATTTCTATACTGTCTTAAAAAAAAGTAATAATAGGCCATGAACGGATCTGCTGTAGAGAACAAAGAGAGTAATTCCTGACGGATCAAAACTTCATGACTGAGCTTAAGGGATCTCACACCTTTTTTTTTGAAGTCGGTCACTTGGAAACGTTTTTAGAAACTCTGAAAATCTGGGCTCGAATGCCTTTTCCTTTTGTCCATATAGAAGTCCAATCATTATTGCTCACGTCAGACGTTACTAATGGCTAATGACGTACTGGCGGATCAAGACTACCATCGGGAATGGTGAATTAACGGCTTAAAGGCACCACCCATAATGCAGCACCCGAACATAGACAAACCCGGAAAGGCCAACGTCATCTTCCTTTCCGCTGGAGCCTAGTCATCACACACTTTGAGGACACAGCATTATGGGAAACGTTGTCTCTTTCTCATGGACTGTTTTGTGTGTGTTAATCCACTGAAGTGCGAGAATAAATGGCGTGTGTACCGACATCTGTGTCTATGTGGATATCCTGTCTGCCGTAACCATTCGAAAAGAAAGGAGTATTGGTTGAGGGTGTGATCATTTTGAGAAGAGTATGGACCAATCAGAGGAAGAGGCTGTTCTTCAAGATGTCTGTCCCTCAGTTTATTCTGCCTGGTTAGGGTCCCATTGTGTTCTCTCCGCCATCAGCCAGTGAGGAGAAGTGTGGTGTGTGTGTGTGTGTGTGTGTGTGTGTGTGTGTGTGTGTGTGTGGTGTGTGTGTGTGTGTGTGTGTGTGCAGGTCCTGTACAGATTGCACAGATCCTGTATAAATCTGTTTCAGCATGGAGTGATATGTTAGTGGATATTGCTTCCTTCACTTTTTATTTTTCTTTCCTTAACATGGAAACGATTCAGATTTGGTGACAGCCCTGAAATGACCCCCCCCCCCCCCCCCCCCCCCCGAATTTGGCTATGCTGTAAACAAAATGATTGTAAAAATGAAATCTCGTGTGTCTTTGATACGAAATGGTTATTCTATAATAATAATGAACAACATTATGATGGATGGTTCATGTGCAGTTATGTGTATTAAGATGTTCATTTATGTACGGACGGGCGAGTTGGGGGCGTGTGTGTACGTGTGCTTGTATGCAAGTGCTGGTCTCTCTCTCTCTCTCTCTCTCTCGTCTCTCTCTCTCTCTCTCTCTCTCTCTCTCTCTCTCTCTCTCTCTCTCTCTAAAACATTTTACTGCTGGAATGACGTTGATTTGTTATCTATATGACACCCGTCCCCCCTTCACCCATGGTGACTAGGCTATCATTATACTTTTTTGTCATCTCCTTTTGTGCTTTATTGTTATTTTCCTCGTGCATTTTAATTGATTGTTTTTGCATTTTGTCTGTAGTTTGTGTTCGTTCGATAGTTCTCTATTACAAAGTGCTCTTTCCTGCACCCCACTGTCACCTGTATCTCTCTCTCTCTCTCTCTCTCTCTCTCTCTCTCTCTCTCTCTCTCTCTCTCTCTCTCTCTCTCCACATACATACACACATACATAAAATTATGCCAGATTTCGTATTACTCCGTGGATCGTTCTGCTGCAAAATCTTTGCAAGGATATATGATTAACACGCCTTTGCACACATTTTTAGAACGGACCAAAAATGTACTGGATCGGTTATGGGAGAAAAACCAACTTCAGGAGGCGATAATAACTGTTTTTTCCCGGGGGGGGGGGGGACGGTTATTGCCCTTAAGAACAACGGGGTTAAGCCGTTATCCCTGAGGATTGTTTACATTGGGATAGTGTGTCTGTTTTCCAAAAAGATCACAGACACGCTGCGTATTTTCCTAAGGAAAATTCATTATCAGTGTTATCCCTATGGATCATAAAGGTTTTCCCCTACTTTACAGACCCCATTACGCGATCACTCAGCGATCATTTCCCCTGTTAACTGCGTTTTCTCGCAGTATCACCCGATTCTGACCCGTTTTTACCCACACGATTTCATCGTATATTGTACACATTTGTTTTAAAAAAAAAAAAAAAAAAAAAAAAAAAAAAAAGACGACGAAGTAAAGTACCGGAGAGTGAGAGAGAGAAAAGGGGGAAAAAAATCTGGCGACGAAGTTGTTACACGGTAATTGCCCTTGGGGCATACGACGTTACAAGGCGGAGGCTTTCACCTAGGAACGACAACTCTCTCCGAACTTCCGAGCGCGAAGTGACCTTAGGCAGTGTCTGTTGCTTTAGACAACAAGCCCTGAAGCAGAATCGTTTTGCTTAAGTGTACTGACGGACTGGGTTTGAAAGTGATTCGTATTAGAAAGAAGTAATGCTACCGTAGTAGACGCCAAATCAGGTGGTTGCTGTTGGGAAGAAGCTTCTCCCGTGCGATGGTAGGTGAAAACAGAACGAATGTCACCTCCACCTTCTCTGCCGTTTTTACAGAAATTTGAAATCTGTTTAGACTTTTTGTGTAGGAAATGCGCTTATTTTTGGTTTGAAAAAACACACCAACAGCACGTTTAGGGTAAACATGTCTGCTGCTGTTCTGTTCTTCCTTCAGGAAAACTAGAGCAAACAGTCATGATTCTTAAGAAAATTATCCGCAGGAAAACAATAAGTCAGTGGGAATCCCCATGAAAATACGATCCAGGAGTAATGACAATTTCCCCTATTTTCCTCGTTTGCAGACGTTAGTATGCGGCCATAATGTGAGATATATAACTCGATTTATGTGAGTGCGGTATGTGTAGAATGCACGAGAGTGGGTGAGCTGGGGTGTGTTGTCTTCTTTTTTTTTCTGATTTTGTAGTCGTTTTTTTTCTTTCCTTTCCCTTGTAGTGGAAACAAAGCTTTTTTGCCTACGACAGTGTGTGATATGCCAGCGTTTACACACACACACACACACACACACACACACGGATTAGTATGCACATTCTCTCTCTCTCTCTCTCTCTCTCTCTCTCTCTCTCTCTCTCTCTCTCTCTCCTTGTCCTTGTCCAAACCTGTCTGACTCACCACCTCTCTACCTTCTCTTTCTCTCTTTGTGTCCTTCAAACTCTCTCTCTCTCTCTCTCTCTCTCTCCTCTCTCTCTCTCTCTCTCTCTCTCTCTCAATCTCTCTCTTTCTCGTCTCTCCTCACAATCTCTCTCTCTCTCTCTCTCTCTCTCTCTCTCTTCTTCTCTCTGTCTCTCTCTCTTTTCTCTGTCTCTCTCTCTCTCTCGCATCCCCATCTCTTTTCTCCGTCCCTGCCACCAGCCCCAACCCACCGCATCCACCCTTATCTCCCACCAATCTCTCATCTCCTCCTTCCCCCACTGCCCTTTTGGCCGTGAGTGAGCGGACTTTGTAGTCATCGTCGTCTGCGGGCATGAAAGACGTAGACTGGGTGCACACCATTATTCCTCCTTCCACCCCCACGCCCCCCCCCCCTTCTCCCACCAATCCACCCTTATCTCCCACTACCGTAAGCGAGCAGTCTTTGAAGTCACCGTCGTCGGTTGGCATGAAAAGACGCAGACCGCGTGGATACCTGTTTTCCTCTTCCCCCCCCCCATCTCCCCCTGTCCCCACCAATCCACTCATCTCCCACCACACTCGTACATCCCCGCACCCCTCCCCCGCCGCCCTCTTTAAACGGGCGTAAGGCGTCTTTGAACTACTGTCACCGTTAGAATGTGCTCCGTTCTGTGATTTAATAAATGGGGAACAGGTGCATGCGGACGCACACACACACCACACACACACACACACACACACACACACACACACACACACACGTGCGCGCGCGCGCGCGCGCGCGCGTATACACACGCACTCATGCATGCAAACACATATATATTATGATATAGGCTAATTATAGATATTATTGTGTGTATGATTCACAGAAAAATTGGAAGTATTCAAGCAGAAGGAGTCTTTTTTTTAATGACTTTAATAACAGTACGGGTTTTTCTTCAGGCTTTAGGCTCATTCAGTTGGTGATTTTATTTCCTTTGCACTCTTGTGCTATACTATCCAACTGCTGATACACACACCTGCATTGTGTGTGGTGCTTCGAGTGTGAAAACAGTTTTTTAGTTTTTCTTTTCTGTTGTCTTTTTTTTTAAATACAGACAGAATCAAGATAATATCGAAGGCACTGTAATTCTTGTGGCTGTGTTTTGTTCGGATTCCTGTTTGGATTATTTCACTGTGTAAACATTATTGCTGGTGCAACGTGGATTCTGGAAAAGAAAAGGATAGTGATAAACACTTTTGATGCTAATACTTTTGATAAGATAGTGACAAAAAATAAAAACTTAGTTTAGTGCACAGAGGAGTAAAAAAAAAAACAAAAAAACCAGTGTACAACACACACACACACACACACACACACACACACACACACACACATATATATATATATATATATATATATATATATATATATATATATATATATATATATATATAATAATGGTGTTACTAACCAACAATAATTTTTTAAAAAAGTGCTCAACCGAGTTGGGAGCGGCATCTGTAAAAAAAAATTGATTAAATGTAAAGCATTAAAACCTAGAGCGCTGTTTCTTGCTGGTGCAGTCGTCAGGATCACGATCCTGACGACTGCACCAGCAAGAAACAGCGCTGTAGGTTTTAATGCTTACATTTTAATCAAATTTTTTACACACACACACACACACACACACACACACACACACACACACACACATAATATATATATATTTTTTTTTTTTTTTTCTAGTATTACACCAAAGTGGCTACAACTATAATTACACTATGACCCAGGAAATGATATGAGCACACACAAGAAGAACAGGAAAAGAAAAATCATATGGTACAACTCCTCATACGACGGAAGAGTTAAAACAAACGTAGGGAAAGAATTCTTTAAAATTCTGACATCTTCTTTCCCAAAAGAGCACAAGCTGTTCAAGATATTTAACAGGCACAACGTCAAATTATCATACTCATGTATGCCGAATCTCAAAAACATCATTGATTCAACCAACAAAATGAAAAGCAGTACAGAGACAAACGAGGGTGAAGAAAGGAAATCTTGCAATTGTACCAAGAAAGAACAGTGCCCTCTTAACAATAAATGCCTCCACAGCAATATTGTATATCAAGCCACTGTAACATCAGAGAACGCTGAAGAAACATATATAGGTATCACCGAAAACCAATTTAAAAACTAGATATGCAAACCATAAACAGTCATTTAATAAAGAAAGATACAAAAAATAAAACAGAATTGAGTAAATATATTTGGAAACTCAAAGATAAAAAAAAAAATAGACTACAACATATCCTGGAAAATCTTAAAAAGAGCTGCATCATATAATAACATTTCAAAAAGATGTAATTTATGTCTAACAGAAAAATATATGATATTATGCAAACCACAATTAGCAACCTAAACACCAGGATAGAAATGGTTAACAAGTGCAGACACAAATGGAACGTTCCTATCAGCGAACAGAAATAAAAAAAAACACACATCAAAAACACTGACTGCACGTGATGGCAACAGCGATCACCTATAAAAACACTGACAGCACTGACCCCCCATATCCTGACGACTGCACCAGCAAGAAACAGCGCTGTTGATTTTATGCTTACCTGTGTGTGTGTGTGTGTGTGTGTGTATGACCAAAGATCAGTCAGTTTAATGTGACTTTAAGGCTCTGGGAAAGAAAAAAAAAAACCACTTACACTGCTTCAACATATCATATGAAATGTCTGTTCTTGAATGTGCTTGTCCGAAACTATCCGGTTAGGGGCATCCCGCCATCAGCCGGAGTATATCTTATGTGTGGCCAAGTAATTGCGCCTCTCCTTCCCTGTCGACGTAAATGAATGACGAGGTCTGACAATGTTGTTATGGTTGTTATGCATTATATTCACAGCAAAGCAGACCTGGCAAGAAAAAAAGTTATTAAGGTGAGAGAGAGGAGAGGCCGTCGGGGGAGAGATGAGGATCGAGAGGAGAGAGAGGGAGATGGAGAGAGAGAGAGAGAGAGAGGGGAGGAGAGGAGCGGAGAGAGGAGGGAGAGACAATGAGAGAGGGAGAGAGGGAAGACAGAGAGGAGGAGGAGAGTATGAGAGAGAGGAGAGAGAGAGTGAGGGGTGAGGATTTTTGAGAGGGAGATGAGCGATCGAGAGAGAGAGGTGGAGAGGGGAGCGAGAGAGAGGTGTGGAGAGAGGAGAGAGGAGAGAGAGAGGGGGTGTGAGAAGGGGTTGGGAGCGAGGAGGAGTTAGAGCTGCGAGGAGAGAGGATTGGGAGAGGAGAGGGAGAGGAGAGGGAGAGAGAGAGGGGTTTCGAATTTTACAGACATACATTACATAACATACATAAGTACGTACGTACGTCGTACCGGACCTACATACGACAAAACTACTTCATGAGAGAGAGAGCCGAGGAGAGAGCAGAGAAGCGCTGGAGAGAGAGGAGGGAGAGGGAGAGCGGGATTGCGAGAGAGAGGAGAGAGAGAGGAGAGAGAGGAGAGGGTGTGGGTGTGTGTGTTGTGCGCGCGTGAGGCGTGTATGTGTGTAGTAATTGTGCGTGTGTGTGGGGGGTGTTGTGTGTGGGTGGTGCGTTTCTGCTGCGCGGTAATTATGGTCTGTAGCCAGGAAAACGGAAAGAAAAAAAGAGGAGTTCACCAGTAAGCAAGCAGCGTCCACAACCATAAATGAATAGATAACCCGCATACGTCAACGTTGAAAGGTTGCGAAGCCCATAACAGGGGTCAGTACATTGGTACAGATTCGCCAGTGTCTAGGATTTTGCAGGATCTGGAACGAAAGCGCATCAAAAATCCTTTACTTTCAAACCGTATCGAACGCTCTCTAAAAATGAATCGGGACCAATATAAATTGGTTGGACGGACATTTTTCCCAAGGTGTAATCGCCGTTTCAAACACCCCGCCCCGACCATCGGTCCCTTTTTCTTTTAATTTTTTTTTTTTTTTTTTAAACGGGCAGCCGTGTTTCTACTGAACCCTTTTTTAACTAACGCTAAGGAACCTCTCATTTCAGGCAGAGT
>JADBJO010000253.1:287500-292500 GCA_016801955.1 Conus betulinus | reverse complement strand
GTACTCAACGTCACTCGTTTGTTTAATTCAGCGCTGCTGGTGCTGTCCCGATTGGCAAGCTTTGGTGATGACACAGTCAGTCAGCCACTTTTTCGGGGCACTTTACCGATTTTCATCCCAAAGAGTAAGTGCAATGACACTCTCTCTCGATGTCTTTATTGTTATTTTGCGATTGTTTTGTTTATTCTGTTTTAGTCCTGTCTTGTCTACGTTCCCAAGCTATCTTTCACTGGCAGTGTAGGACGGCCGTTGGCTTGTAACTGTCTGCACTGGTGATGATGAGAGCATTGCAGACACAGGTTGTCGGTCTCTGTATGATGCCATAGATAAGTCCCTGTCACTGGTGGCGGAAAAGTAAAAGTACTGAATTATAGAATGGGATGTCTCTGCTAGATATCATGTGTGGATCATTTGCCGAGTACTGGTTGAGAGAGAGAGAGAGAGAGAGAGAGAGAGAGAGAGAGAGAGAGAGAGAGAGAGAGAGAGAGAGAGAGAGAGAGAGAATCAAAGGCTACCAGCTCCGATTATCGCCAAATGGTCTGGTCATGCGACACAGAAGTTAGAATGAGTAATCACCCCTGTCTGCCTGTCGGCCTCTGTCTGGCATTTACCTCTGTCGGTCTGCCTGTCTGTGTGTCTGTCTGTCTGCCTGTCTCTCACTTCCATGCGAAACTGGATCGTCTCTCTCTCTCTCTCTCTCTCTCTCTCTCTCTCTCTCTCTCTCTCTCTCTCTCTCTCTCTCCTCTCTCTCTCTCTCTCTCTCTCACTCACCCTCACCGTCTACCCCTCTCTCATTCTCATCTGTATGTATGACTTCTGATCATGTTTTGTTCAAACCGAACTGGAACCCTCTGCTCTAAGAATACCGTAACAGCCTTCTGTACGAAGTGCAGGCGTGAAATGTCTGTCAAAGCCGATGGGTGATGCCGGCTGTTCACCCTCCCTGCTGGAACGTGTTCATTGATCAACCCATGTAAAGACGGGATTATGCGAAGGAGTGATGTAGATGTTTTTGTGTGCGGGTGTATGTGTGTGGGTAGCGTGATGTGAACAAGGGAAGCGGATGTGCATTGAACCCATGGACAACATGCACTAAACTCGTCTCTCTCTCTCTCTCTCTCTCTCTCCTCTCGTCTCTCCTCTCTCTCTCTCTCTCTCTCTCTCCTCTCCTCTCTCCTCTCCTGTGTGTGTGTGTGTGTGTGTGTGTGTGTGTGTGTGTGTGTGGTGTGTGTGTGTGTGTGTTGTGTGTGTGTGTGTGTGTCGTGAGTGTGTGTGTGTTGTTTGTGTGTGTGTGTGTGTGTGTGTGTGTGTGTGTGTGTGTGTGTGTGTGTGTGTGTGTGTGTGTGTGTGTTGTCTTGCTTCCAATGGTGCAGTGAGATTATTATCAGAATTCCAAGCCAATTCTTTTTTCAGAGGAGATTGAAACAGGTGTAATTTGAAGAGAAATATGACACATACAGGGATGTAAAATGTTCAGGATATAACACCTTCCTAGGCATGATGTGGATTTACGACCAGCTAAGGATGTAGCACTGATGAATAAAACATCTGATGACGATGTTAGCAGACGAAGTCGTAAGTCATGTTGGGAACGTAAGCGTTATGATGATGTCATCCCGTGGTGATGTAAGCCCAGAAGTGCATTTGAAAGCTGATGATGATATAAGAGAGATTAAAAGATAAGAGTTGAAGAGGCTGCAAGATATGTCAAGAATGGAAGACCTGCTCAGAACGTAACACCTAACAAGGATGTACCAGTAGACAAGAACGAAAGATTGCTATGAATTTCAAACCTGTAAGGGACATATGACCTGTTATGGATATAGAACCTGACCAAAATATAAGACTTGATGAGAATGTAATAGCAACACGGCCCGTGGCTGCCTACATTCTTTGGTGTATTTCTTCATCAGTCTTCTTCTTCTTCTCGATCGCCTACCACACCTGTAGACAGGATTCTGTAGTGAATCTGGTGGTCCTCTGCAGGGCCCCCACAGACCCGTACAGCTCGTCGTTGATGGGCACCGGCTGCGGCCATGTCCTATCCCTCAGACACTGAAGGTCCCCACAGTCCTGTAAAATGTGTTTTGGTGGTTTGTTCTGCCTGCCCACATGTGCACATTGAGGATGGTTTCATCAGTGATTTAGTATTTATAGAAGGTGCATAGAATCTTGGTGTACAATCTTCTTTCAAATATCTGGGGTCTTCTTCGTAGATCTGCAGTTCGTGTGTAGGTTCTACAAGTGCAGAGAAAGACTAATGCCACTGGTGTGCGCATTATTTTCACTTTGGAACTGAGAGACGTTTGTCGTTCTTCTAGGCGCTCCTGAGTTTTGACAGCGCTGTTGAAGCCTGGACTACTGCGAAAGGGGCTTCTGGTTTGGATTCGTCATGCCACAAACACAATCTCCCTGCATTGAATTCCGTGCAGTATGTACGTTTTTTTCGTGTTTTTTTTTTGTTTTTTTTTTTTTCTCAGGTGTTGTACTGGCTGGGCAAGTTCTTGTATTTGCCCTACCAAGCCATTGATTTTATGGCAAAGCTCAAGATGGAAACATCTTACCTCCGATGCCTCATCTGACACCAGCGGCTGACAGTGTATAGAAAGGTTCCATGGCTTATGTGGGTTCGCTATATTCATGTCTACTAAGAATGAGTTGAACATTCCGGGCAGTAATGTGTTACTTTTAGTGTGAACCTGTTCCGACGACTCTAGTAAAAGAGAAGCCAAGACGTCATCTAAAGTGTGGTCCTATTTCAAATAGTTTTAATGTCGGAGAGATCATGAAATTGATTTATGCGTGGAGCTACTTAAATTGTGTTTGTATCAGGGAAAATCTTGACGTTGTGTTCAATGTGGACCTATTTCAGTAATTTGTGTGGAAGAAAAGCCAAAACGTTTTTTTTTTTTTGTTGTTTGTTTGTTTTTTTTTTTTTTTAATGTGGACCTATTTCAATTATTATTTTTGTGAAGAAGAAAACCAAGACGCTATTTTCAGTGGTGACTTTCTTCAATTACTTTTGTGGCAAAGAAATCATGACGTTACTGATTAGCGTGGATATACTTTAATCATGTTATTTGTGAAAGAGATATAATGACCATAGATTCAGCGTGGTCTTATGTTAATGTTGTATGCTTGTGCGTGCACGCGCGCACACACACGCGCGTGTGTCGTGTGTGTCGCGCGTGCGTGCGTGCGCGCGCGCGCGCGCGCGCGCGCGTGTGTGTGTAAGAGAAATAATGACGTTATTTTTAGTGTGGAATTGTCTCAATAGTTAAAGTGGAGGATACACCATGACGTTATTTTCAGTGTTGACATACTCCAGGCGACATCTCTGGGCGAATTACGCACTTGCGGTGAATAAAGCAAAGCATCGTATGACTGATCTCAAACTTAAAACCCACTGTCATTTTCAGACTGGTGACTGGTGTAATAAGGAAAGGCGTTTTATTTGAATTTAACCCAGAAAAAGAAAAGCTTCATGAAATAACTTCTACTTGCTGATTGTCTTAGAAGTAAATGGCACAGAATATAAACTGTATCTGACAAGAATGTAACGTGGTCATTTGAGCATTTGGGGGAAATCCCGTATTTTACACACACACACACACACACACACACACACACACACACACACACACACACACACACACACACACACACACACACACACACATCTATATAGTTGTGTACGTGACGTACAAGACAACACAACAAGACACTGAAATCAGTGAACAGTTCCCGACCGTCATGGAGTAGTGGTTTGAGTCTCACCAGGGCCATTTCTTCGTGGAATTGTTCTGCACCACCTGGCTCCAACCCCGAGGCTGAATGTGTCCAGACTTCAACTGGAAAAACAGGAACCCCGAAGTCGACTTTCATGTTGAAATGACTGCGTCGCTGAGAATGTTGTTGAACTGGGATTATAAAGAAAAGAAGAGTGGAGAAACAGGCCTGCCATCCGGTGATAGACCAGAATGAAACCCCAAAACATTATCTTCATTATTAGCATTTTATTCTTTTCATTATTCGGTTCATTCGTCATCTTATAACAAACAAACAAACAAGCAAGCAAGCAAGCCAGCCAGCAAGCAAACAAACAAACAAGCGTGGCCCTTCATTCTTCCTTTGTGGTGACGTAAGCTTCGAGTTCCTGTCGACACCTATACCCCTGATAAATTCATAGGGTCATCAAAGCGTGCCTGGTTCTGGTGTCTGTCGTTGAACGGACATGGTGGCTGGCATCTTCCGCAGGGAGCAGCTCACGCACGATGTCTCAGTGAGTAGCACTATTACTGTTGATAGCAAGGAATTTAGTGGGTGATATCCCGTTTGCGCTGGCTGGATCAGACCTGGCACCACGGAACATTACTAGAGTGCGACCTCAGCAGCACTGCAGTGTCAGTGCGGTGTCTACTCTAGTGAGTGGCCTTGTGTCCAAGTGATCGGATTAATATTCTGGACGTTGTCAGTGTTCGGGCTCACACACACACACACACACACACACACACACACACACACACACACACACACACACACACACACACACCACACACACACACACACACACACACACCCCTGTATCGTATTGGCAGAACGAACTACACGGGCGTAATGTCCCTTGGGATGAGCATAAGAGCGGAAAACACAGGACAAAAACAATATCAACAGCCATTTATTTGGCGCGTTAGGCTGCAAACAGCGCTGTCCATGTACAATAGATTCGAGAACTTGCTTACACCACACACACACACACACACGCACGCACGCACGCACGCACGCATGCACGCACGCACGCACGCACGCACGCACGCACGCACACGCACGCCACGCACGCAAACACACACTGGTGACAGAGACAGAGACACCACACTGTGAGAGAGAGAGCAGAGAGAGAGAGAGAGAGAGAGAGAGAGAGAGAGAGAGAGAGATCGAGAGAGGAGAGAGAGAGAGCATTATGTTTTTAAAGCATTGGGCACGGGTAATGATCGCTTCAT
>JADBJO010000253.1:267500-275000 GCA_016801955.1 Conus betulinus | reverse complement strand
GTGACTCGACTGAGTTTTAACAGACTGGATGACAGACAACCTAAACTAGCTAACAAGCAGACGAGCTGACCACTAGGCAATCTTACTGACAAAGTAATTCAGTATATATACTTTACAAACAAATGAACGTAAGCACGAACAAACGAATGCATTTGACGACTGAGAAATGGGCGTTTTTTTTTTTTTATAAATTAATGACTGCATAAATGATTTACCAAATTAAAATAGAAAGAGATGAAGGGTGCGAACTGACGAAACGGCCAATCAAATTACTGAAACAGTCTTCCACCCAGGAAACAAAGCAGCCGAGCAAGCGACCAGCCAAACCACCAAGCGATCAACTAACCAACGCGCCGATGCAGATGCAGCAATCAGCCACACACACCATTCCCACCTGACAGAATGTAGAGGACGGCGGCGATGACGGTGGAACCGTTTCTTTTGAGGCTGCCCAGGGCACACATCAGGATGCCAGTCACTGACAGGATGAGAGCCACCACCGGCAGAGGGGCCGCTACCCGTATGGCTCCTGCACACACACACACACACACACACACACACACACACACACACACACACACACACACACACAGCACACACACACACACACACACACACACACACACACACACACACACACACACACACACACGCATGTACCACGCACACACGCAAGCACGCACGCATGCACACGCAATCACATCATACACACGCACGCACGCACGCACGCACACACACCACACACACACACACACACACACACACACACACACACACACACACACACACACACACACACACACACACACACACACACACACACACACACAAACACACACACACACACACACACACACACACACACACACACATTTGCAAACACACACACACACACACACACACACACACACACACACACACACACACACACACACACACACACACACGTCATTGTCTCCATTCATTAATCATGCTACATTCTGCACAATATACATCTGTTATCTCTTCTGTTCTTCTGTCTGCTTATGTTGTACACATGTGAGTCAACACGTGGACTGAAGGGGGAGCCGCACTGATGTGGCTCCTCTAGCTCTATAGATTGTGTGCCAAGGACCGGGTGTGTGCAAACGTCAAAGAGTGAGATTCACGTGCCATTGGCTGAAGGCCGTTGACAAAGCTACGTGCAGACTGAAGTCTGAATTTCACGTGGCAGTTGTCCTTGGCAGTCGTGTGGTGTCTGGTTCCGTATAGGGGATATCGTCTGTTAGTCTCGCTGACGCCGTTGACCTGGTTTGCCTTTAATTCAACTGACCATTCTACAGGTGATAAATCAATCCGTTGTGCTATTTAATCACCTCATGCCATGCACACATCCTGCACGCTTTCTACAATTAAATTGATCAAGGTACAAGAGCGTAAACAAGACTTTAAAATCCTTCGTTTTTTTCCCCCGTAAGCTCGCACAAGTGGTCTATGTTTCCCGTCTACATACTCTTTTTACAAACAAACCCACATCAAACCACCAGGAACTTGGGCACAGTTCCCGACAACCCCCTTCCTCCGAAAAAAAGGAAAAATCAGCAACAACAACAAAAAAAGGGATTCGAAAAGGGATAAGAGGGGAAATCATTAACATCATGTTTGGCCAACAGGCCTTGACAATGCACCAAGCAGAATTTCAACAAAGAAAACACATCGTAAGCAAACAATATCAACAATGTCAATCTTTTAAAAACACCAGTTCATGGCCATTCGACATCAAAGCATGATACTTGAAAATCACTTCCAAGAAAGATAATCCATTTGTCATGAAATACTTCAAACATAATATTCAAACACTATAGATACGAAACATCGACTGACATACGCATGATAGCCAAGCATACCAATGAGAAAAGGTAGAACAAATAAAATAAAAAAGAAAACGCGCACAGTGTTCATCAACACGTAGCACTGTTTTTTTTTGTTCCGTTTAGAAACGTGTAAGCGCAGTCCAAAGAAAATCATCATTTTTGATGGACTAATACCAAAGACGTAACAATGTTCAAGGAAACAGCACTTTTATACGCACACACAACAACACACACACACACACACACTGATGACACCCGCGCGCGTGCCCGCGCACGTCACATATACAGGTCATCCTTACAAAAGGTGATCGGCGAATGTGTTTGCGCATCCAAAGATAGGGTTCGGTGATGGAAGAAAAGTTTTGCAGCAATGCGGAACTTCGGGGGGTTTTTATAAGCGAAATAAATTTCTGAGAGACGTGATGATCAGCACGCGAGACCAAGCTACGTCCAAACTAGAATCTTGGAAATATCTGAAATTGTGGGGAAAAAAATGGCAGAATTCCAGTGTTGAATGGTTCAAGCTTTCCGTTTGGTACGCTTTACAGGCGATGAAGTTCCTTACCTTTTCTTAAAGAATATATTATTCAGATAGAGATGGTCACGTAAAACGATAAAGTCTTTCTTCAAGTCAGGCAGCTGATTTGCCGATGAGGTACACAGGCTTCGCTGGTTCACTGGACATCACGCTGGTACGCGCGACGCGACGATGCGCGCCTTACCCTAAAAGTACTGAGTAAACAGAGAGTCAGCACTGAAAGTCACAAAAGCTGGTTTTGCCGAAAATGTCAGAAAATGTTTGTATTTCTTCACATTCTCTTCGCAGTCTCTTTCACCTTTTTTTTTTAAGCCAAGAGCATGAATCCACACATGTTTGACCAGGTGATAAAGGGTGGCGGTGGGAGGAACAATGGGACTGACAATGTCAGTGTCTTTCATGCTTTTTTGCGGGGAAACACACGGTAATCTTACTTTCGGGAGTGTCTTTTTCACAGCTAGGACTAGAGACATTTGTTAGAAACATCTGACCGAACACTTGACCAATGAAAAATGGGAGAGCAGTAATGTTAGCGCCCTGCCATCACCAAAAGATACTGCTGTAATAGTATTATGTGTGACACCTTCAATCTGGTTTGTCTCCATGATTGGGGAACAACGAGCTGATATATCAGTTTTTTGTTTTATAAAAATATCTCTATAGCACACCATCTCTCCACCACACAAAAAACAACATTTGGAATCTCTCCATGAGAGATTGACACTTCTAAAACAATTCTCCAGCGTGTCGTTCTATTTTGAAGGTGTCTGACATTATTTGGGGAGTCACATTCAGAAGAGTAGGGACAGCAAGTTCACTGGCTTGTTTTGTCTGAGGACGAGTTGTGAGGAGAGTATGTGGGTGACACATAGAAGACACACCAATTCCACCATGTGTGGATGATACACTGGGCATTTTCCCATGGATTAGATCTGTTGCTGGAAAGTCCCAGACACATCACATATTTCATCGCAAAAAAAACAGGGTATGGATCATCCCTGACAAGATAACGTCTGACACCAGCTGCCGCACTGGCTATATGCCTTAGTAATGCACTACTGTCTCAACTCGCGTTGCACTTTTCCACATGCAGTCCAGCCACTTGGTTTTCAACCACAAGACCATGTACGGTGTTTTCTGTTAATTTGTTAGCCGGACTGATTTGTGCAATGGGACAATCTGCTCCATGAATCACACGTCCAGCACAGGAGTACATCCCTACCTCTCGCATTCACATTCGCATCACGGCCACGCATTCAGCGGGGCTGCGAATGTACACAGGAATTTGTATGTTTTCTTCCTCTTGACGGGGGGAGCACTTGGAGGCTGATCCCGGGGACAACTGGAAATAGAGCTCTGATACTTCAAAAATGTTTGTATCACGATTGCATGGGCAACGACCACTCGCATGACAATTCACGCGCTGGTCTGTTCAATACTGAAGTGGTGAAGAAAAAGAATTGATAGATTTTTTTTTTTTTCCTTTTAAAGGTATAAAATCTGACCTCTTTGCAAAGATTCCCCAGGATGTGTATTTGTGCACTGATCTACAAGTTTACACGTCTTCCAAAATTTCAAAACTTTAGTCATGAAGACAAGCTGTAGATCATTCGAAAACGCTTGTTGATTTTGCTGGCGAAAACAAAACTAAACAGATCAGAACAAAACAAAAACAAAACAAAGCAAACAAAAATTACGCAGACTTTCAAAATCACGAGTGATCCCCAGATCAATCAGTCGGTCAGGAAAGTGACCAGAAGGAATAAAACTACAGCAAATGATTAGTTCGTGTCAGGTTGAACAGCACAAAATCTCTCGCGGGTACCCCTGACTATACATTGATTTTTTCCCCCTTTGAAATTGGCACAAGTAATCGACTATTCAGAACAAAGAGTATGGTCTAAAGATAATGGACAGCGACGAAAAAGGGAAGAGAGGTCGCCGATATCAGAAAGTTCATGAGGACTGTTGTCTCAAGTTTGACGGGGGGGGGGGGGGGGGGGGGGGGTGGGGGGGGGGGGGGGGGGGGGGGGGGGCGTTCTCCACAGTGGGACGCTCAATCAGGCCAGATCCGCGACTAAGCGATATTTGTCGTCAGATGTGGGCTTAGTAGGCGGTGTCCCTGCTTGTAATAGATCACAACAGGCACCGCTGAACACCACCGAAGAGACCATGCGGGGGCGCAATGTCTCCTCTGGTGGACTGCCTCGTGATCACAAGCACTGCCTGCTCCCAGCGGATTGCCGGTGCCAGCGCAGCGGAGGGATAAGCCATGGTAACAGATCTGGACGGGGAACCCAAATGACGGGCTAAAGGGTGATACCAGGGGGAAAAAGCCAGAGAAAGAAGTTGACCTAGCGATGAGACAGGGAGAATGAAAATCATCGGTACCAAATATTTTCCAAAACAAGCAAAATAAAACCAGCGCTCTCCCCTCCAAAAGCGAAAAAAAAAAAAAATGGCCTGACTGTTGTTTCGCATAATAATCAGGGATATTGAAAGCCGAATCATCAGATTTAGGCTGCTAAAGTACATAGTACATTTGAGGGGGAAAACAGTAGCGGAGAAAAGGCACTAGCCTGCCATCGGCAAGTACACAGTAAAAAGTGTCAGAAAAAAACGAAAAAACAAAAAACAAAACAAAACAAAACAAAAAAAAAAAACAAAAAAAAAAAAAACAAACAAACAACAAACAAAAAAAAACTGACTCTGCCTGACATGCACCGGTGGAAAATAGCCAGGAAAAAAAAGAGCTGACCTACTATTGTCATATTCCTGGTGAACACCGCTGGGAGAAATGTGTTATTCTATTATTGTTACGCACCTCACTAACAGTGTCTAGCTGACCTACTACTATTTGTTATACGCCTGGTGAAATCTGCCAGGAAATTTATGATGATCTATCATCTTCATGTGCCTGAGAAACTTGTCAGAAGACAGGAGCTGATTGTGAGGTACCTTAGGAATGTGCTAGAATAGAGGAGCAAATAAATAAATTATTGTCATGCATGTAGAAGTGGGCACGGGGGGGGGGGGGGGGGACCTATCATTTTCATGTGCCTGAGAAACTTGTCAGAAGACAGGAGTTGATTGTGAGATACCTTAGGAAATGTGCTAGAATAGAGGAGCAAATGAATAAATCATTGTCATGCATGTAGAAGTGGGCACGGGGGGGGGGGGGGGGGGGGGGGGGGGGGGGGGGGGGGGGGGGGGGGGGGGGGGGGGGGGGGGGGTGATGCCAAGTGAATGGAGCTGGCCTATTATTGGCATGCAGGTGGGATGCAGTACTAGAACGAAGGAACGGACTTAATTTTATGCACCAGGACAACAGTGTCAGAAGAAAGGAGCTGACCAACTATTGTTATACACCTGGTGAAAACTGCCAGGAAATTTATAGTGGCCTATCACGTGAATTGATGAGAGGGGGTGGGGTGGGGTGGGGGTGGGGGGTGCCAAAAAAACTGTATTAACTATTATTGACATGCAGATGGGAGAAAGTGCCAGAACGAAGGAGCTGACTTGATTGTATGCACCAAGATGAAAGTGCCAGAAGAAAGGAGTGACCAACCATTGCCATGCGCAAGGGGGGAAATGCGAGAAGAAAGGAGTTGACTTAATTTCATGCACGTAAGGAAAAGTGCCAGAAGAAAGGAACTGACCTGCTATGGTCATGCACCTGGGAAAAAGTGCCACAAGAAGGGAGTTAACCTACTATTAAGGGGAAAGTGCCAGGAAAAAGGAGCAGAGAAAGGGATGACCTACTATTGTCATGCAGGTAAGGAAAAGTGCCAAAAGACAGGAGCTGACCTACTATGGTCATGCACCTGGGGGAAGCTGACCTTATATGGTCATGCACCTGGGGGAAGCTGACCTTATGTGGTCATGCACCTGGGGGAAGCTGACCTACTATGGTCATGCAGGTGAGGAAAAGTGCCAGAACAAAAGAACTGACCTACTATTGTCATGCAGGTGGGGAAAAGTGCCAGAAGAAAGGAACTGGCCTACTATGGTCAGGCAGGTGAGGAAAAGTGCCAAAAGACAGGAGCTGACCTACTATGGTCATGCACCTGTGGGAAGCTGACCTACTATTGTCATGCAGGTGAGGAAAAGTGCCAGAACAAAGGAACTGACCTACTATTGTCATGCACCTTGGGGAAACTGACCTACTATTGTCATGCACCTGGGGGAACTGACCTACTATTGTCATGCACCTGGGGGAACTGACCTATTATTGTCATGCACCTGGGGGAACTGACCTACTATTGTCATGCACCTTGGGAAACTGACCTACTATTGTCATGCGCCTTGGGGAAACTGACCTACTATTGTCATGCACCTGGGGGAAGCTGACCTACTATTGTCATGCAGGAGGGGGAAAGTGCCGCCAAAAAGGAGCTGACCTACTATTGTCATGCAGCAGGGGGAAACTGACCTACTATTGTCATGCAGCAGGGGGAAACTGACCTACTATTGTCATGCAGCAGTGGGAAACTGACCTACTATTGTCATGCAGGAGGGGAAAAGTGCCACGAGAAAGGAGCTGACCTACTATTGTCATGCACCTGGGGGCCCCCTCCATTCGCCCCGTTCCTTTCCTGGGTGAAGTCGATGCGGAGGCAGATGTCTGGGATGGACTCTGTTGGAAACACACACACACACACACACACACACACACCACACACACACACACACACACACACACACACACCAGAGGAATTTATGATCAAAATGAATGCTGCTCTTGACAGAATGAAAATGTCATGCAAATGTCACGTCATGCCCTGCAACATCAGACACAACCACATTTTGAAAAAGAAATAGAATGCAGTAACAAAACGTGTATCATCTAAGTTAAAGTATCGCCAAATGTTATGACAAAGAACAGCAAAGTGAAATGAGTATGGAATGGTAAGGCAGAGCGCACGTCACTTGATTAGGCTTTAAGCCAACTGAGTAAGGTAAATCTAATTGGTATCAATTTAAGTTTCTTAATGTCGTGTCAGCTGAATATGTTTTTGGGTGGATCTAGGGTGAAATGAGTCAGGCTGAATCAAATTGGAGTGTGTCTGGGGCTCAACGAATCAAGCTGAATTGATGTGTGAGGATCTG
>JADBJO010000253.1:255000-257500 GCA_016801955.1 Conus betulinus | reverse complement strand
TATAAAGCGTTCCAGTCTGCAGAAGCAGCAGCAGCATTCAGTGCCAATGGCGTCTGTCTGCTGGCAGGGCGTGGGGAGTGAAGGATGGGGGGGGGGGTGGGGGGGGGGGGGGGGGGTCTCAAGACCTAGCGCTGTCACAGACAGCCACTGTGCAGACGATACTGAGTACCGTCACTTGATGCTGACGGATAGAACAGAACATGGCCGTCTGTGGATGAAAGGAAGAGGTGTGTGTGTGTGTGTGTGTGTGTGTGTGTGTGTGTGTGTGTGTGTGTGTGTGTGTGTGTGTGTGTGTTGATGGAAAGGTCTGTAATCACCCCCCTTTTTCCCTCACCACCTGCCAACCGCTGGCTACACCGGGTGTGGCTCCGCCAACCAACCTCCTCTGTAGTAGCCATGGTGGCTTTGAGAGGAACGACTTTAAGGTTCTGTTCTTTCCCCTGTCAAACGCTCTTTTTCTGTCGTAGTACATGCGTGTGAAGAATATAAGCGTGATGTTTCCTCTCATTGCTTTTTCTCTCCTGTCAGCTGTGCAAACATGCTTTTCCCTCTGATGTCTAATCTAATCTGGATGTAAAAAAAGAAAACAGGGTATATAAATAACAATATGTCTAGGTACATTGTTTTAATCTATTGGCTCTCTCTCTCTCTCTTTTTTTTCTCTTCTTCTTCTTCTTCTTTTTCTTCTTCTTCTTTTCTCTTCTTCTTCTTCTTCTTTTCTCTATTTTTTAAATGGCCATGCATTATTCGTTACTTTTCAACTTTTCTTCCCAGAAAGCGTGATACATAGTCAGACACACATGAACAAGTTTTTAAGGCAAACTTGTGAACTGTTAATAACAGTAAACATGTGAACTGTTTAGGAAAGCAAACATTCGAACCATTCATTAAGGCAAATATGTGAATTATTCATAAAGGCGAACACATGAACTGTCTACAAAGGAGAACACGGAAAGGTGTGGGGGAGTAACTGTGGTCTAAGCACGCGCTGAGAAGCTTTTAAATGTAGTCACATTAAGTCCATGGGGTAAGATTGGGTCCTACTTTTTGCTTTAAGGGGAGGTGTGTTGATGGCAGGTGTCTCTCTACTCATTTACCTGCCACTGTTAATTGAAAGACAGACAAATAGCCTGTAGCTTATATTATGAAAGTGAATGTATAGCGAAGCCCCACTACGCCACCTCTGAATAAAAACTCTCTAACTTCACTTTAGTGATCTCTGTCCTCAATAATCATACTGAAAAGAAGACTCCATTTCCGTCCCCCTTGATGCCCTGATCTGGAGGTGACCTCAACGCCCATTATCTCTGTACGTCCACGCGTGGGGTGAGTTCAGGCAGAGGTCGTTGACATGGGGTCACTCACGCTATTCACTGGAATGGTCCATAATGGGTGGTTTCGTGCGGAACCTTCGGAGGCAGCCGGTCACTCACGCTATTCCTCGGCTGAGAGCAAACTGTCCCCAGCAGGGGAAACTACGTAGGTGGTTTCCTGTGCATATTGGATCAAAGTAAACGCCATTAAAGATCAGCACAGTGACTCGGCAAAAGTTCAGTGTCCTCTAAATTACCTGATATACATTTGCTCTCTGAGGGTTGTGGTGCCGGGATCGTGACACGACAAACACGGGTGAGGTTGTGTACAGGAGAGCAGAAATCAGTGTTTGGGGAATATGCTAATGGAAGAGAGGGAGATGTGTGTTAAAGAGTGAGAGCCGAGGGCATAGAAGATGTGAACAAAAATGGTACATCACTGAATAGCAAGGCTCATGACACGCATCATGCCATGACAAGGACACTTCTGACAAGATTATAATGGCAAATTAACACATTACACAACGACAAACAATTTTTTTCAGAACCATGGATATCACGTCAGGACGACAACACTTTGGACAAGATTGTTTGAAATGAAACATTGCCGCACCATACCAAAACAACAACACTTTGGGCATGACTACATAAATTGGCATTCATTACTGTATGACGTCACGACAACAACACCAACTAAAACTGTGATATGACTGCATTACTTCATGATAACAACAGTTTAGGTAATACTAGTTGAAATGTTGCAAAACTGCATTACTTCATAACAACAATATTCCAGACGACAGTAGTAGCAATGGTATACGACCGCAATTACACCACGGCAACCACATTTTGGAACACACTGGTTAAAATATTTCATAAATGCATACCGTCATAACCTCGGGACTTTGAGTAATACCAATAGAAAATGTGACCATGATGAAAACATTTGGAACAACGCTTGTAAAGAAATTTTTGGACAACGCTTGTAAAGAAATGTCACCAGAAACTACATCACTTCTTAACAACAAAACACTTCAGGCAACAGTGATGGGTATGGTATATATGACTGCATTATACCATGAAACAACAATTTTGGACAATTGTGCCACGTCATCGTAACAACCTTACATAATACTGTTCTAACATGGTACATTTCCACAGTCGACCCTGAAAACAACTCGTTGGAC
>JADBJO010000253.1:230000-242500 GCA_016801955.1 Conus betulinus | reverse complement strand
TTAAGGATGCAAGGGAGATCAAAAGATACGGAACAGTCTGAGTGGTCAGCTCTGCTGTTCAATAACCCAAGCATTGTCAGCGGCTAACAGTAGTGGGGGGGAAAACAAGTGCAGGCTAACAAATTCTTCAATCATTACAGTAATGACTTGGCAAAGATTTGAACTTTTAGAGAGAAAAAAAAACATGAAGAAAAAAGAAAATGTGTGTGTGTGTGTGTGTGTGTGTGTGTGTGTGTGTGTGTGTGTGTGTGTGTGTGTTGTGTGTGTGTGTGTGTGTGTGGATATATTATAAATATGAGAAACCCTTCACTAGCTGCCGGAGGGAACCATCGTAATCCTTCGCAAAGGCACACCCTATTTGTATTGCCTGCTCCTAGGCTTTTCGTCCGCTGGATCGGACTCATCAGGGAGACACGGCTGATTGTGTCTGTGCTCCTGGCGTCAAATAGAGACACACCACAGTTCATAATCCAACAGCACCCCCAAAGCAGCCAGCGAAGGATACTAAATGAAATAAAACGAAAGTGTGGAGAGGAAAAAAGTTGCTGAAAAACTAAAAGCATTATGCAAACAGTATAAATTGTAGAGGACAAAAATAGGGGGGTGGTAAGCTTCATATCTGCAGTGGTAGATGATTCTGCCTAAGACAGTATGTGCTTGAGTGGGTGAATGGGGAATAAATAAATGCTTCTCAAAATGAACCTTCAGCAAGCTTATAGTCTCCAAAGAGGGAGACCATCTCCAATGGGGAGAAAGCTCACTAACATAAACTCCTGGTCAGATACCGGTATTTCGAAACCTGATTGTTTCTCCTCAGTGACCGCGGAAAGTGGTAATTTGACTCCTCTGCCTTTTCGGTTTTAAGAAGAATGCTATACCAGAAAAAGGCTGGTGTGCAATACCATAGTATGTTTGTTGAGTTTTCAAAAAACTAACTAAAGGTGCCACCTAAGAAGCAAAAGAAAATCATGAAAGAGCAAAACAAGCTACATTTTCTTGTGAAAAGTAGAAAATATAAAAAGATAACCTCTTAAGACACAAGTGCTGAGGGCCAGTTCTTGGAATGAATCCGCAAGGGACTAAATTACAATGAAACAATAAATTCCAAGGATAAGTACCGAGCACCGTTTCCAGCAACTTACAGAGCAGCTAGGTGTTTAGGGGGGTGGTAAGCCTTCATATCTGCAGTGGTAGATGATTCTGCCTAACTGACAGTATGTGCTTGAGTGGGTGAATGGGGAATAAATAAATGCTTCTCAAAATGAACCTTCAGCAAGCTTATAGTCTCCAAAGAGGGAGACCATCTCCAATGGGGAGAAAGCTCACTAACATATAACTCCTGGTCAGATACCGGTATTTCGAAACCTGATTGTTTCTCCTCAGTGACCGCGGAAAGTGGTAATTTGACTCCTCTGCCTTTTCGGTTTAAGAAGAAGAATGCTATACCAGAAAAAAGGGCTGGTGTGCAATACCATAGTATGTTGTTGAGTTTTCAAAAAACTAACTAAAGGTGCCACCTAAGAAGCAAAAGAAAATCATGAAAGAGCAAAAACAAGCTACATTTTCTTGTGAAAAGTAGAAAATATAAACCTCTTAAGACACAAGTGCTGAGGGCCAGTTCTTGGAATGAATCCGCAAGGGACTAAATTACAATGAAACAATAAATTCCAAGGATAAGTACCGAGCACCGTTCCAGCAACTTACAGAGCAGCTAGGTGTTGCAATGACTGCAAGAAATATTGAATTATAAAACAAAGCTTGCTCTTATGTCTCAGATTTAGGAAATAGCGGGGGGTAGTAAAACCGAAAAGGCAGAGGAGTCAATTACCACTTTCCGCGGTCACTGAGGAAAACAACAATCAGGTTTCGAATATACGGTATCTGACCAGGAGTTATATGTAGTGAGCTTTCTCCCCATTGGAGATGGTCTCCCTCTTGGAGACTATAAGCTTGCTGAAGGTTCATTTGAGAGAAGCATTTATTTATTCCCCATTCACCCACTCAAGCACATACTGTCAGTTAGGCAGAATCATCTACCACTGCAGATATGAAGGCTTACCACCCCCCCTATTTCTACAATCTGAGACATAAGAGCAAGCTTTGTTTAATTCAATATTTCTTGCAGTCATTGCAACACCTAGCTGCTCTGTAAGTTGCTGGAATGGTGCTCGGTACTTATCCTTGGAATTTATTGTTTCATTGTAATTTAGTCCCTTGCGGATTCATTCCAAGAACTGGCCCTCAGCACTTGTGTCTTAAGAGGTTATCTTTTTATATTTTCTACTTTCACAAGAAAAATGTAGCTTGTTTTGCTCTTTCATGATTTTCTTTGCTTCTTAGGTGGCACCTTTAGTTAGTTTTTTGAAAACTCAACAAACATACTATGGTATTGCACACCAGCCTTTTTCTGGTATAGCATTCTTCTTAAACCGAAAAGGCAGAGGAGTCAAATTACCACTTTCGCGGTCACTGAGGAGAAACAATCAGGTTTCGAAATACCGGGTATCTGACCAGGAGTTATATGTTAGTGAGCTTTCTCCCCATTGGAGATGGTCTCCCTCTTCCATTCACCCACTCAAGCACATACTGTCAGTTAGGCAGAATCATCTACCACTGCAGATATGAAGGCTTACACCCCCCTATTCTGTTTCTTGATCGCTAAGGCCCATGTCCTAGCAGAATTTTGAAGGTTATAGCCAAGGTTGTCTGTGTTCGTGCCTAGGGATGGCTGCAGGAGCTGGAATGATCTACCTGGTGTTGTCTCAGTGATGTTTTTGTCTTAACTCTTGTCGCATCTTTATAGGCTTCAGTTGTATTGCTTTGTCTCCCTCCCCCCTCTCCTCCCAATCCAAACACACTGCGTTAGATGCATACGTTTTGAGTGTCTTCATTCTACCCTGATTGAAACTGAAAATGTCACGAACAAGAGATCAATCAATCTCTCTCTCTCTCTCTCTCTCTCTCTCTCTCTCTCTCTCTCAATTCTCAGCAATTCTGATGACTAAGTTTCTCTGGGAGATGTCGTTATCCCATCAGCTGTTGAGTTGTAATCACAGTGATAGTTCATCAGATCCCGAGGCTTCCAGGCGTGCCACGACCCACATTGCTGGCCACCTCTACTTCCAGGTATTGATCTGATCGCTTCCTTTTCCGTGCCGGAATGAAATTATCCGGGATCAAACTGCTTTAACTCAGCCCGGAGCTGGGGTTGGTTTACAGATTTCAAGAATGGTCATGGAAGTCACCATGGAGAGAGAGAGAGAGAGAGAGAGAGAGAGAGAGAGAGAGAGAGAGAGACAGACAGACAGACAGACAGACAAACAAACAGAGAGAAAGAGAGACAGACAGACAGACAGAGAGAGAGAGAGAGAGAGAGACAGAGAGAGAGAGAGAGAGAGAGAGAGAGAGAGGAGAGAGAGACTGAGACTGACAGACAGACAGATAGGCAGACAACAAAGAGAGAGAGGCAGAGAGCAGACAGACAGACAGACAGACTGGCAGGCATAAAAACAGAGAGAGAGAGAGAGAGAGAGAGAGAGAGAGAGAGAGAGAGAGAGAGAGAGAGAGAGAGAGAGAGAGAGAGAGACGCTTCAGATACATTTTTATTGACAATCGCCTACATAGCCTTTATGTCAAGGGAGTGTACATTAATATTTGCAGCGCCGAAAAAATGTTAATGATGAGGCTCGAAGCCATGTAGAGGTCTAAAGAAAGTAAAAGAAAGTACGACATGCTTTTTCGTCACTCAGAATAAATATGCAGTTTTTTTTTAAGTAACAACATGATCATAAATACAAGTGCCTTAACCAGGCACACATATTCACTGTTATAAATCTTTCTTGCACCGTCACATCTATCATCACCATCCATTTCATCATAAGCTATTCTACTGAAGAGAACAAAACCATTTCTTAGTAAGAGCGAGAGAGAGAGAGAGAGAGAGAGAGAGAGAGAGAGAGAGAGAGAGAGGAGGGGAGGGAGGGAGGGGGAGGGGCAAAGGGCAGTATGATGGACATGGCTCAGAAACTGTCAGCAGAATCTAAGAGCTGGTGGTTTCCATCAGGGCATGAAGATAAAAATTCTTCATCGTCGCAGCTAAAAAGCACGATTCTGAACGGCTTTCACTTCAGCCGACACTGTATGATCTCCCCACGATACCGCACAAGCCATCTGCAGAACAATATGCTCGGACTGCTCGCCCGTGCAGACCCTTACAAATCACCTCACAAAACAATTCCCCTTTGATCATGTATTGCCTGGCCTGGCCATGACAACTCTACCGTGTTGCACATGACTGGGAACAAAAAGCTGTGGGGATCTGTGACTGTGTGATCGTCTATCATGGCTGACATGCTTTTGGAAATCGTTTGTGATTGGCTGTTGCGACCAGCCTTCTGTGACACATTTATACATGCATTCGCCACTGCCTGTCGTGACGATCTTGGCGTTCATTCGCGATCGTTTGTCACGACATACGTATGGTGTTTGTTGATGATTGTCTGTCATGACATTCCTAGGATGTATATTGACAAGTGTCTGTGACCTACCTAGATGAAAATGGCCTATTGTCAGTCACGATATACCTATGATATACATTGCCGATTATCGTAAAATACTTTGATGTACATTGGCGATTGTCTGTCATGACATAGTAAAATGCACATCGACTGTTGTTTGTCGTGAAATACCTGTGATCAAGATTGACTATTGTCAGTCACGTATGATATACATTGAGGATTGTCATGCTATATATATGATGTACGTCGACGATTGTCTATCGTGGCATACCTAATATGTACATTGACAATTGTTTGTCGTGACATACCTATGATGTACATTGACAATTGTGTGTCGTGACATACCTATGATGTACATTGACGATTGTCTGTCGTGACATGCCTAATATGTACATTGACGATTGTCTGTCGTGACATACCTATGATGTACATTCACGATTGTCTGTTGTAATATACCTATGATATACATTGACAATTGTCTGTCGTAATAACCTATGATGTGCATTGATAATTGTCTGTCGTAATATACCTACGATGTGCATTGGAAATTGTCTGTCGTAATATACTCGTGAGATACATTGACGTTTATCATTCCTGCCTCACTTGTGACGCATACTGACAATTGACTGTTGTGACATGTTCACGTCCTATTTGATGCTTGTCTGTCGTGACATACCCATCCTTTTCATCCACGTTAGTCTGTATTAATATAACTGTAGCATACATTCAAGGGACAATAATGATGCTGGCTGTCCCTTTCCGCCTTCCCTATCCACTCTGCCCTTGGAAAAGGATGATCGAAGCAAGGAAACAAACGAAAGAAAAAAGCACAGGGAGAATGGACACAGTGAAGAGAGAGTAAAAGAGAAGGAAGAAGGAGAGCACTGAAAACAAATGCACAGAATGACAAAAAAAGGGAAAATTTGAAGAACAAAAAAAACCAAGGAGAGAGAGAGAGAGAGAGAGAGAGAGAGAGAGAGAGAGAGAGAGAGAGAGAGAGAGAGAGAGAGAGAGAGCAACGTACACACATCACTCTGCAAGTCAGTTCCTGAGAACATCTTACCAGTAACACTCACATCTTACCCTGGGCTCCAGGCTTTGCTGCAAGGGGTCAGCTTAATACACAGTCTCAGGCCCGGCATAAAAGTTAGCTGGGAGAGGTCAATGAAATTCCATAGTCTTACTCCTCAGGTTTTACTGGAAAAAGAAAGAATCGTTACAGTATCACCGTCTACATGTTTCTTTGCAACTATTGGCCATGCAAATGAATGGAAATGAGATTGGGTCGCGCACACCATCTAAATTCTTCTGAGAGATTAGTGGGGAATGTGTCGACACTCAAGACTCTGACAAGAGGGTGGGCAGACGACTGGTTGGGATCAGAAAAAAAAGAATGTAACATCTGATAGAGGAGCCGTTGAGATCATTGTCTGGTTAGCAACAAAACAAACAAACTCTGCAACTCTGTCAACAATCAACAGACTGGCGAGAGAGAGAGAGAGAGAGAGAGAGAGAGAGAGAGAGAGAGAGAGAGAGAGAGAGAGAGAGAGAGAGAGAGAGAGAGCAGCGTGCCCGTGAATGTGTTATAATATATACCGTTATCCTTTCGGTTTTATTATTTCAACTCATTTCTCTTTTATTTGATGTGCGATGTGTATCTGTTTGTTGATGAGTGGTGTTTAAGAACGTGCGTTACGTTTATTGTAGATCGGTTTGATCTCCCTGACAAGAAGAAAAGCGTTACAGAACTGTCAGTTATCACAATTATTGCTATCATCATCATCATCATCATCAACAGCAGCAGCAGCATCATTATTTTTATTATTATTACGGTTGTTGTTTTTGTCATTGTTTTTTGCCGTCATTATTATTATTATTATTATTATTCTTCTTCTTCTTGCTGTTATCATCATCATCATCATCATCATCATCATCATCATCATCATCATCATCATCAATATTATTATTATTATCATCATGATTATTGTTACTATCATCGTCATCACTGTTACTATTATACAGAGAGAATATTAAACACTGAAGAAAAGGGGGAGAAAATTTGGAATGAAGGAAAGAGGAACTGTGTGATGGAGAAACAGGCTGAAAGACTTCACATCGGATAAACATATGAGAGAGAGAGAGAGAGAGGAGAGAGAGAGAGAGAGAGAGAGAGAGAGAGAGAGAGAGAGAGAGACACACAGACAGACAGACAGACAGATAGACAGACAGAGGCAGAGAGAGAGAGAGAGAGAGAGAGAGAGAGAGATAGACAGACAGACAGACAGACAGACAGATAGACAGACAGACAGACAGAGGCAGAGAGAGAGAGAGAGAGAGAGAGAGAGAGAGAGAGAGAGAGAGAGAGAGAGAGAGAGAGAGAGAGAATAACCATCATCAAAGATCAACGTGAAAACAGACACCGGTTCGTAGAAATGGTCACGTAACGCTCTCAGAAGAAAAAAAAAAGAAGCTGCAGGAACGTAGCGTCTGCTTTAACTGCTTTTCACGACACTGATGACAGAGAGTCAAGACCCAAAAACCACAGGGGGTTTCCTATTGAACAAGCCACGTGTTTATGGTCGCCTGTGCCTCTTCCTTCAGCAAGTGAAGGAGAGGGTCCATTGTTCTGGTCGTCTCTGCCAGACCCTGGCCATAATAATGATGCCGATGTTTCCAGACGGTATACTCTGATAGCCGGATTCACAGTTCTATGTCTGCACGCTTTTCACCGATTCACTGTTTTCGGATACGGATACGATTGCCGCGTCACTCGCCGTCCCTTTTCCTTTACTCTCTCTCCCATAGGTCTTCTTTGTCCATATCATTGTTCTGAAGGATTGTGACTGCCTGTCTGTCTTTGACATGGTGTGTAACGTCTTAGTCTGTGCATCTTAAATCAAACCTGAGAGGTAAGAAGACGGATTGTCATTCAAAAATGCCTGTGTTAAAACGGTCGGTAATCAAAACACTCCACAGTTTCGAAAAGGCTGTGCAGCGTCGCTTTTAGTAATCCAAGCGTAAACAGTGAACAGTCATGTGTCCTTCCGTCCTGGTTCTGTTACTGTGTTTTCATCGTTTTATTTTCCCTGTGACTGACATTCATGATGGTACATATCTAGGTGATTTGGCACTGGTAGGACATTGACTTGGAGCTGACTACAAGTGGGCAGTCTGAGGATGACAACATTCTGCATGTCTGTGGTTTTCCTCTAGAAAAAAGGCAGCATCACGTCTTGCAGTGCCGTGTTGAGCGTGCTTTCCAAAGACGACATTACCATTTATGAAGCATTGCATTCAGCAAACGTTTTCACAGATAAAACGGTCAGTCTGCAAGGTGCTTCATTCAGTATTAAGGTGTCCATAGTCGATTAGTGAGAGCGTTCAGCGTTGGGGCTGAGGGTTGTGTGTTCGAACTTCTTATGAGGTCGGTGTTTTATGCCTTGAAAAGCATCTCTGTCACACACAGCAGAGAATGGGTACATGATTAATTTCAGATCAGATTATATCAAGCGGTGGAAGAAGAGGGATATGATCCGTCTTCCATAATGATATGACCCCAGACGGCAAATGTTTGCTGTTTCATTAATCTATACGAGTTACGGGACTTGGACATTTTTTTTTTCAAGTGAACCTACGTTTCAATGATGACAGACAATTCCTACAATGCAGTATTCTCCGTGTTTCCAGAGACGAAATCGTTATTTATTACAGCGCCGCATTCAGCATACCGAGGAAGAAGACCCCCATTCTTCTTCTTCTTCTGCGTACGCACGCTGAGACTCCTGCGGACACACCTGTATAGACAGGCAGGTATTAATCCCATCTGCTCAACAAAGGGAGTGGTGTTTTGTGTGTATGACCGTTTTTTTCCCGCCATTAATTAAGGCAGCCATACTCCATATTCGGGGAAACCGCCACATTTTTTTCCACACTATAGTCAGCATGCTTTCTAAATATGAGAGATTCATTTCTTACAATACCATATTAAATCGTTGTTTAATCATAAAGCCGTTTAAATGTCGTATTTGCTAGATAATGCCACGTTGTGTATGTTGCTGTTTTTGCCGTCTTTAAAAGTTCTATCTTCAAGTCATTCACAGAACATTTTGCTCCGTGGCACGTGAGGAAAATATGATCGACCGTTTTCTTTTCATTGTGAAACTAAGACACTTATTTGGTGAGGGACGATTGATCGTCTCACTAAAATACTTATAACGATGTCATCCTAGGCAACTGGGCTGTGAAACAGGCTTTTAGCAGCAAATTATACGCGTTTTGAAGCTGCTTTGTACAAAAACAGGCGTTAGAAGATACGGGGAGTTGGGATGGTGGAAGGGGTTGGGAAAAAAAGAATATATATAACTAGAAAAAACAAAAAAGTAAGGAAGAAGATGATGAATGTGATTGTGATTATATGATTCCTCTCCCGTCCCGTGGATTCTGCTGCTGCTGCCAATGACAATAATGATGACAATGATATTCAGAGGAGGGGGGGGGGGATTAGGATTAGGGAGATTAGAGGCAGCATAGAAAATTAATGGAGAATGACGAGTGAAAAAGGAAAACAGACCGAAGAAAGGGGAAATATGAGGGAAGCAGCAAAATACAGCAAAACAAAGAAGGTGACAAAAAAGCTAACATTAAGATGAATGGAAGAAGGAAAGCAATGTCAAAGAAAAAGAAAAGAAAATGTTGTGAAAAAGAGAAGAAACAGCACAGGACAAACCGAGGAAGAATTAGACAGGGAGGGGGTAAATAAAACGGAAAGATCATCATAAGAAGAACGCTCGTAAAAATTAAAAGCAGGGCAGAGGAGAAATGTCGAAAGAGGTGTGCGAGAGAAAGAAGAAAAGGAGAGAAGGTTAAAAAAAAAAAGAGAAGAGAAGAACACACACACACACACACACACACACACACACACACACACACACACACACACAGAAGTAAGGGGAGAGAAAAGAAAGAAAGAAACACGGTACGCAAAGAAAAGAAAGTTAGTCAGAACCACGACCAGGCAGATAATTCTGGAAGCCTCTGGTCAATGTAATCCACAGTCTTACTGCGGGCGGAAGGGTTCGCTTGAAGGGTTGGTTCTGCAGTGTCTCAAGTCTTCCATGCTCCTCTGCAAGCATCAGCCTTGCAAATGTATGCAGATGAGGTTAGGTCGCATACCCTCTCCAAGCCCTTCAGAGATATCACTGGAAACATCTGGAAAATCTAGACACCGACAAGTGGTGGGCAGACGATTGGCAGAGAGAGAGAGAGAGAGAGAGAGAGAGAGAGACACAACGAAGGAAGTTACATGCTTTTAATCTGTAAAGCCCATTAAAGCAAATCGGCGTGATGTACAACAACAAAAAAGGCGACTCGTTTTCAATTTCATTGACACGGAAACCAAAGCAATGTCTTTTTCTTTCACTTTACATGACAAAATATAGAACGAGAAAACGTCACTGGTATGCGTTCACTGTCAGTTCTGTAGACGACAGTCACCCCAGGTAAAACTGGATCAGTCCGTGGAGAGCGTGCAGCCGCCGTAGAGCACGTGCTTGGGTCTCTGCATATTTCGTGTTGCCAATACGTCTTCCTTTCCGAAGGCTGGTCAGTTTATCACATTCCGCCGTTGACATGTGTGTTTCTCCTGCTTCACAAACCAAAATAAGCAATCGTCCGCCGAACACGGATCGCAGGAGTATTCAAGATATCTGATTCATACAGCAGCACACCCACATCATCCATCTGATGAAACACGACTTTCCCAAATGTATTGTTTCTGTGTGAATCTCGCAATCGTCTCTGCACCTGTCGATCCGTCAGAGTAGCGACATAACCCTTAATCACTCCCGTATCAAAAACCAGCGACAATTTTGTCTACAGCTTGTTCCAGACTTGTGCCGATGTCCGACGGGTGGATTTCTGGGTCCCCGATGCTACACTCCGACAGATCGTAATGCAAAGACAGAAACGTATCCTGAATATGCGACGTGTCACCATCATCGCGAGTCGGTTTGATGTGTTCTTCTGCACTGTGCTGTGTACTGTGTTCTTGCAATATGGTGGTCGGGCACGGCCAGTTCATTAGCGTCACTAGTGGTACCGAGACCAGCACCAACCGGTTCTGGTTATCTGTTCTGCCGCTTCTCTCTCTCTCTCTCTCTCTTGATCTCGACGCACCTGGCTGGGGGGCTTCTTCCTGTACTGAACTTGCGTTCTCCGGTTCAGCACAGGATCCGCCATTGCTGTTGACACTGGGCTGACCGGCTTCAGTCGCAGAGCGACCACTGTGTTGCTGCCTTCTCCAGTAATTTTCCAACTTGAAACACAGTTTTCAGTCAGCAGGGCGTTTAGGGCTGTCTCCGCAGTCACTGGAAGTACAGTAACTGGCATTGTCACAGGAAAATAGAAAACAATTGCCGCAGCTGAATAAATGGCGCCCTGTCAATTCGCGTCAAATCACGTAAACCCCGAGAAACCCCGAGAGAGAGAGAGAGAGAGAGAGAGAGAGAGAGAGAGAGAGAGAGAGAGAGAGAGAGAGATCCTTAAAGCTTAAGTGGGAAAAAAGACCTTTACTGAAGGAATGAACTTCTTGGTGTAGCTTATTCATCCAAACTGTCCTTGCTATACTAATGCATGTATATGAAGTATAACAAAACTAAGGGGAACGCGCACACACACACACACACACACACACACACACACACACACACACACACACACACACACACACGCACACACACACGCACACACGCAGGCACGCACGCACGCAGGCACGCACGCACGTACGTACACGCGTATGCGCGCGCGCGCGCGCGCGCACACACACACACACACACACACACACACACACACACACACACACACACACACACACACACACACACACACCTGAGAGCAGCACTGACGATAACAAAAGCACTCACGTAAACTCATCCAGGCTGAACAGCGGACACAGATACATTGTAATAGCAGATGCCATCAGTAGAGCGTGTTGTTAATTTCCAGACAGCTATCACCTGGTTTTGTAAATGGGCTCGGAAGTCTGCTTCGCTCTGTCGAAAAGGCATCAATTGCTAAAGTAATAAACACTTTTTTTTTCCCGGAAAGGTCATGACTTAAATAATCACATCATGACACGTTGAACAATGTTGCTGTTTGGCCATATCTGAATGGTGTTGAAAATATACTACTTAAAAAGTCAACTGGGATTTCATTTTATCAATAAAGTTTGAGCAACTGAATAGACAATGACACGCGTCACCAATTTAATCACGTTCGCACTTCAGAAAAAAAAAAAAAACTACAAAAACAAACAACAACAACAAAAAAAAAAAACACCTTTTAGAATGTGTGCTAGTCACTGCTTATTGGTACTACCTAAACGACTTTGTAAGCTTTTCGAATGATTGGGTTGAATATCTGGGTAATTCACCATTTAAAGACTGCAAACAAAATTAGAGCTGAGATTACACAAGCAGATATTAAGACTTGCGTTTGAGTTTGGAGTTTTGAAATAAAAGAGTTGAAATTAAAATATTGTAAGTGTTTTGCGTTGTCTTCTTTCAAGGGAGGGGGAAGGGTACACATTGAATGTAAGGGGGTGGGGGATGGGGATGGGTGGGGAAGGTTTGATATAGTGCGTCATACTTTGGTTGCTGCACTGCTGATGATAAGATAAGCTGGTAGGATTATCTTCGCTGCTCTTTTTTTTCAGCTGGAGTTGAATTCTTTATGTCGACGTGTAGCAGTATAATGCCGGACTGCAGATACACCGTTGACAAAAGGACAGGGACCTTAGAATAAAACGTTTTCCAGCGGATCACGTGCGTGAAAGGACTATGTGCCTCTTTCTTCATAAAGCAATCACGAAGTTCCTTGTCCAAACCTAAAAGAGTTCCTCTCATCTACCTCTGGGGGTCGCAAAGAAGAAACGGTTCTATGCCGGCCGGCTGCACACCGCCATTCGTACCTTTTACAGAGTGAAGA
>JADBJO010000253.1:210000-215000 GCA_016801955.1 Conus betulinus | reverse complement strand
ATCTTGCTTCCTCTTCTCTTTCTTCTTCCTCTACCCGCTCTCCTTCTTCCTCCTTCTTCTTCTTGTCTTCTTCTCCTTCACTTCCCTTTTATCTCTGTTGTCCTCCAATCTCTCTCTCCTCCTCTCCTTCTTCTTCTCTCTTCCTCCTCCTCCTTCTTTCTTCTTCTTCTTCTTCTTCTTCTTCTTCTCCTCCTTCCTCCTCCTCCTCCTCCTCCTCCTCCTTCTTCTTCTTCTTCTTCTTCTTCTCTCTCCTCCTCCTCCTCCCTCCTCCTTCTCCTACTCCTCCTCCTCCTCCTCCTCTCCTCCTTCTTCTTAACATTTTTTTTTTAATGTATATTGCCATCCCTCCCAGCAGCCTCGTTTCCATTCCAGGTCAGTTTTGCTCCCAGTGTGAGGGGACAAGTGACTACCTGTTTCTTTTTTTTGTTTGTCCTTGAATGTTATTTGCCTTTCCTGAAGGAGGCCAAAGTGGTCAAAACGGGTATATGTTTGTTTTTTGTAATTTGCTTATTCTTTCATGTGGCGGTAGAGTGGTTTTCTTTTTTTTTCTAGAATCTTGTTTCAATGTCCCTCTGCAATCACTTCACTTTGAAACCAGTTTACAGAGACTTAAGGTTAAAAGAAAAATCCAATAATGTCATCCCACAGAGACTGCGGCTGTACCAAGACACCAAGAACAAGTCAAACGTGCCCCATCCCCCCCCCAAATTCACCCGCTATCGTTACAGCAGTGACGACGTTGGCTGCAAGTAGCCTTCTCCAGAACAAAACGGAGTACAAGGGATGTGAATATGTGCAACGTCTGTTCAGACCACCCCACCCACACCCACTAGGTACGGTTTTTGCGCATCCCCATCTTCATATACATTGGCAGGCACTGTCTTTTTACCCCTGTACATCTCCACCTCCATCTCCAGTACAGGGAGGCCTATTTACAACCCGTACATCATCTCCATATCCATTACAGGGCGGCCTCTTTACAACCAGTACATCTCCATCTCCACTACAGGGAGGCCTATTCACAACCCGTACATCATCTCCATATCCATCACAGGGCGGCCTCTTTACAACCTGTACATCTCCATCTCCACTACAGGGAGGCCTATTCACAACCCGTACATCATCTCCATATCCATCACAGAGCGGCCTCTTTACAACCTGTACATCTCCATCTCCACTACAGGGAGGCCTATTCACAACCCGTACATCATCTCCATATCCATTACAGGGCGGCCTCTTTACAGCCTGTACATCTCCATCTCCATGTCCATAACAGGGCGGCTTATTTACTACATGTACATCTCCATCTCCCATGTCCACTACAGGGTGGCCTCTTAATAACCTGTACATCTCCATCTCCATGTCTATTACAGGGTGGCGTCTTAATTAACAACCTATAAATCTTCATGTCCATGTCCATTACAGGGTGGCCTCTTAACAACCTGTACATCTCCATCTCCATGTCCATCACATGCTGGCCTCTTTACAATAATTATATATCTTCACCTTCATATCCGTTACAGGGCAGCTTTTCTACAGTCTGTGTTTCCCTGATAGCATCGATGCATTGGAATTCAAACTTAAGCAGACCTTCAAGAACTCACAAACAGACTAGCGAAAGCTACATGAGGTCAACACAAAATGGAAGCCGATGACGAAACGGAACAAAAAATGATGGCCAAAAATTGTAGACATCATTAATTTGTGAATCAGAGTCTCCATTCGGCATCAGACAGTGAATGAAATGAACGACTGGAAAAAGGACTGTACGTAGTATGTTGATCAAACAGAAGGAAAGACAGGCAGTGTGGCATTCTGTCTATGACGAAGAGAATCGATAGCTGTCTGACGTCACCCCAGGTAAAACAAAAGTTCGCTGTATAATCCATTTACCCGACTTCATTAAAATTTTCTTCTTTGATTCAATTTACTTTTTTTCATTTTTTTTTTTTTTTGTATAGGGTTTATGTTCATTTTGTTTATCTTTTCCATAAATTTTGCTTTTTTTTTTTTTTTACTTTTTATGTATGTATTGTAATGCGCATTTGACTTATATGCCTTATTGTCTGTTGTTTGTTCGTATTCTTTATTTAACGTTAAATAAAATGAAAATGAAGATGAACAGGAGGGAAAGGGAATTACATGTCTAGTGGCGAGGTGAAAGTAATTATTTTAATCATATCAATATTATCAGAGAGAGAGAGAGAGAGAGAGAGAGAGAGAGAGAGAGAGAGAGAGAGAGAGAGAGGAGAGAGAGCGGTCGAATATAACTGATGATGATTTGATCCCCATTTTTATCGTGTCAAACATTTTCCATAGCTTTCATGTTACCAACAGTATAAAAAGGCACGCCTTGAGTGCCCATCCATCCAAAAGTTGCGGGTTTGATTGCCGGCAGCGCCAGGGAAAAAACTGGCAGTAGAAGCCTATCGCCTTTTATCTTCATACAGCACAGGCCGGCGACCAAGGAGCTCCAGGCGTCTCTGTCCTGGGCTCTACTTTCCAACTGGTTCCGTGCCATCCAAATGTTCGTGATGTCAGCTTCCATATCCCGGCGCCAGGTGTTCCTTGGACGACCTTTTTTTCGCTTTCCTTGCGGGTTCCATGTACGGGCTTGTCTGGTCATATTGCTGGCAGGCTTCCGCAGTGTATGTCCATCCCAGCCCCAACGTCGTTTCTTGATTTCCTGCTCTGCAGGCAGCTGATTTGTCATCTCCCAGAGTTCATTTGTTATTGATGGTGTCTGGCCATCGGATGCGGAGAATCTTGCGCAGGCATGTTGGTGTTGAATAGCCTGACTTTGGTTTTTAATTGACAGTTCTTTGGAGCCCCAGATGTTCCGTAGCTGTCCGAACGCTGCCCTGGTCTTTCGATCCTTGCTCTGAAGTCTGTGTCTGTGTCCCTTGCTTGTCGATGACACTGCCCAGGTAGGTTTAGGCTTCTAGAAGGGCATCTAGGATGTATGACTTGGATGCGGCTCAGCCCTTTTAGAGTGTAAAGAGTTCAGGGTCAAACACTTGCCTGATGGGGTTTCTTCTCTTTAGACCTTCTACTGTCGAGCTCCCCTTATAGTGTCTTCCTAAATAACGTTACATCAAAGCCTAAAAAGGGAAAGGTTCAGTTAGGCTTCGGTTCTTTGCATTTGTACAATTTCACTTGTGGGTTCTATAAACATAACCAAAAGACATGGATGTATTATGTGCATTGCAAAAGCATTCGATCAATAGACTCTTTATGTTTACCACAAAATCTATGTTTAACTTTTTTTTTTTTTTTTTTTTTCAAACTCCATAAACATTTACACTTAGGGCATCTGTGCAATATACATATCTTGGTGAGTTGTTATTTATATCATGAGTTTATAGAAAACCTGATTTCCAGTCAGAGTGTATTGGAAGTTTTAAGTCTCATTTAATACAGAGTTTTGGGGGAACATCTTTTTCAGTTAGTGTATGATAATAGTGCACTGAACGTTTGTGAATTTCAGTAGGTCATATAACATAATTTCCTGTGTGTCATCTTTATAAGTGTGTGCTTTTTGAAGTTACCATCATTAATAAATAAGATCCCAATCTCTGTAATACTCCACTAAACTGCACTGTGCATCTTGTAATTTATATGTCTCGCTGCTTATTTAACGCATACATGGTCCATCAAAGTAGAGTGAGCGCATGGATGCATTTCGTAACACTTTGAGTTGAAAATTACAACAAACACAACACAGGAATAGTTAAATAGACATGAGTACTGTCAGCCCTACCAGCACACCCACGTACCGCACCTTCATTACCTCTCTGCTCCCAGCCCCTTTCACATCCCCCCCCTCCTTCCTCCCTCCAACTGCCTGTCCATACTCCCCTCACCCCATTACGCCCATCCCACCCATTCACCTCCCTGCCCTTTCCGTTCGTTTAGAAGACATGATCCGAACACGCAACGGTGACAGATTTTACAGCTGACCCCCTCCTAGCTCGACTATGTTTGATATTCCCTTCGCACGCAGATTGGCGCTATTGAAAGAGCCCAGATTTGAAAACCATTAGCTTCAGACAGGATAAAAAGGGAGGGCGGCGCTCCCCACATCCATTTGCCAGCGAGTCCAGCCTACTTACCGGGACTTTTGGAGCTGATGGGTGGTGGAAAAGGAACAGGGCTTTGTCTGCACTGCTGATCGTACCATGGACCGGACGTGGAGGGTCTGCAGGCTTGCATTAATCTATGGAGGATCAAGGGGGGTCTTCTGCCTGATCTCTCTGTCTGTCTCTGTCTGTCTGTCTGTCTGTCTCAGTTCCTTTCTTTCGTTTCTTGTTCTGTTGACTGTTTCTTCTCTTCTACATCATTTGGTCAGGACTGTGTATATGAGTAAAAAGGCCATTTTTGTTCAGCTTTACATATTTATTCAAATAGACAGACAGTCAGAAAGGTAGATAGATAGACAGATGGACTGACAGGCAGATGGAGAGGGAGAGAGAGGGAGAGAGAGAGAGAGAGAGAGAGAGAGAGAGAGAGAGAGAGAGAGAGAGACAGAGACAGACAGATAGATAGATAGATAGATAGATAGATAGATAGATAGATAGATACCTACCTACCTACCTACCTACCTACCTAAATGCATACAAACATACATGTATACATACATACATACATACATAATTACATGCATGCATACACACACACACATACATACATACATACATACATACATACATACATACATACATACATACACATACAAGGATTCATAGAATTATACATAGATACAAAGATGAATGGATGGATGCATAATAGCAACAATAAACACAACCCTACAAACCAACATGTTGTTCTGACTGGGAGCAGAGAGCTTTTGGATCGGTGAGTGCATGATCGTCTGTCATGGCTGACATGATTTTGAACATTGTTTGTGATTTCTAAGTCGTGGCAGGCCATGAATTCATTCGCAACTGCCTGTCATAACGCGCTCATGGCGTACATTTACAATTGTTTGCTGAGACATACCT
>JADBJO010000253.1:205000-207500 GCA_016801955.1 Conus betulinus | reverse complement strand
CGGAGGATAATTTCAAAAGAAAAACAGAAGAATGAAAGGCCAAAGAGGATGAAAGAAAAAAACAAAAAACGAAACAAAATGAAGAAGGAGACCAAAGGAATGTGGGATAACGATGAACGGGAAGAAAAAGACAAAAAATGTCAAAGAAAAAGAAGGGAAAATTTAAGACGAAGAGGAGGGAGAACAGAGGACAATCTAGGGAGGATGAGAAAGGAAGGGGGGGGGGGGGGTACACGAAACGGAAAGATTATCAAAAGAGGACCTGAAGCAAAAACTGAAAGCAGGGAAGAAAAGAAATGAGGCAGGAGTCCGAGACAAAGAAGAAAAGGAGAGAAGACTGAAAAACAAAAGCAGGAAAACAGCACGCACACAAAAAGGAAGGAAAAGAAAGAAAGAAAGAAAGAAAGAAAGAAAGAAAGAAAGAAAGAAAGAAACATAGAGAAAAGAAACGAAAGCTAGACTGAACCACGACCAGGCACATCATTCTTCAAATCAGTTTCAGGAACCCTCTCGGCCAATGTAATCCACAGTCTTAGTTCTGGCAGGAGGGTTTGCTGGAAGGGCTGACCCTGCAGTGTATCACGGTCGTCCATGCTCCTCTGCAAGCATCAGCCTTGCAAATGTATGCAGATGAGGTCAGGTCGCCTACTCTATCCAAGCCCTTCAGGGACATTACTGGGGAAACTAGGAAAATCTAGACACCGACAAGTGTGGGCAGACAACTGCCTGAGAGAGAGAGAGAGAGAGAGAGAGAGAGAGAGAGAGAGAGAGAGAGAGAGAGAGAGAGAGAGAGAGAGCTTCCTTGACACTTTAAGGGAAAAAGACCTTTGAAGGACTGAATTTTTTTGGAGTAGCTTATTCATCCAAAGTGTCCTTGCTATACGAAAGCATGCATATGAAATCTAGCAAAACTAAAGAGAAGACAACACATATAACCAAGAGCAGCACTGACCGTAACAAAAGCGCCCACAAACACTCATTTAGGCTAAATAAGCGGGAAATAGATACACTGGAATTCCTAATGTCATCAGCGGAGTGCGCTCACCGTTTTCTGAGGGCTATCAGCTTCTGAATGGGATCGAAGGTTTTACTTCGCTCTGTCGATAAGACAGCAATGACTAGAATAAGAAAAACATATTCTTCCTGGAAAGAGAGATTCCTTAAATATTTCACTCATTGTATGTTGAACAACGCGGCTGTGTGGTCACATCTGCTTAGTGTTGAAAATACTTAAAGTAAAGTCATCTGAGATTTTATTGTATCCATGAATTTCAGCAAATGCAAAGATATAGAAATGCATCCCGAATTCAATCACTTTTGCACTTCAGTTTAATCACTTTTTGCACTTCCATTTAATCACTTTTTGCACTTCAATTTAATCACTTTGGCACTTCAGCTTAATCACTTTTGCACTTCAATTTAATCACTTTTGCACTTCAATTTAATCACTTTTGCACTGCAGAAGAAAGCGTTTATCTTCTTTTGGAATATGAGCACGTCACTACTTATCGGTACTACCAAACGACTTTGTGAGCTTTTCGAACGAAGATGAATCGGATGAAAATATGGGTTATTGACCATTTGCAGCGGTACTAAGACACTACCAACAACTGGAAGTGAATTTAAGCAAAACTGTTATTAATATTTGTGTCTGATGTTTTGAAATGAAATAGCAGAGTGCAAATTAAAATATCATAGGTGTTTTTGCCTTTTATTATTTTTCCAAGGACAAAAGGATACATAACAAATGTACAGGAGAAGAGTGTGTCACACTTTCGCTGCAGCTCTGTTGATAAGTCTGGTGGGATTATCATAATTACTCTTTTGTAGCTGGATGTGGCTTTTTATGTGGACGTGTATCAGCACAACGCCAGACTGCAGATGGACCGTTGAGAGGAGGACACTGACCTCAGAAGAACAATATGTTTTTCCAGCGTGTATATAAATGTTAGGATTTAGTCCATGCTGGTAAAAGGACTATGTGCCTCTTTCTTATCAAGAGAATCAATGATAAGCTGCCATGTTAGTTCATCAAACACTATCACTCTCAGGACACAGAACTTGTGCTCTTGTTCTGTTTTATAAGAGAGAGAGAGAGAGAGAGAGAGAGAGAGAGAGAGAGAGAGAGAGAGAGAGATGCAAACACAAATGGATAATTCATGTCTATCATGTCTGTCTGCTTTCTGGTCCTGTGTGTCCCAGGAACTGGATGATAGCCCCTTGGGCCTTAAAACATAAAACGTGATGATTAGAACTGACTAGAATGAATGAGGCTGGATGACAAACTGCCATTTCAGATGAAAATTAGCATGGCAGGAGTACTTGGGGAGAATAACAACAAGACTGACAGCATTAAATCATCGCACTGACGATCAGAATTACATACAAACAGGCTAAAAGCCAAGAGAACAAAATATTCATGATGTTTGCATTATTCTTTGAAGAATCCAAATCGATGTTCAGTTTCAATTTGGCGATGATTTCGGCGTCCCTTTCCACA
>JADBJO010000253.1:187500-197500 GCA_016801955.1 Conus betulinus | reverse complement strand
TAAACAGACAAACATTCATATGAGCTAAGCGAAGATCACAATCAACACATAAAAAGTAAAAAAAAAAAACAACTAAAACTTTACGGAAAAAAATAAACAAAATGAGCAGTAACCATATAAACAAACATTTGAAAAAAAATATAAATCGAATCAAAGAAGAGATGAAGTCAGGTAAACAGATTATACGGCGAACTTTCTTTTTTTTTTTTTTTTTTTTTTTTTTTAAACTTGAGCTGACGTCAGTAAGCTATCGATCTTCGTCATCATTGAAAACTTGCCACACTGCCTTTCTGTCTTTCTACTTTATCTACATACTATGTACAGTCCTTTTTGAAGTCGTTCATTTCATCTAAAGGTTGATGCCGAATGAGACACTGAATAACGAATAATTTCTACATTTCTTGGCCCACATTTTTGGTCCTCTGGGCATTGACTTCCATCCTGTATCGACCTAACGTAACTCTCCTCAACCTGATTGTGAGTTCCTGAAGCTCTACTACGACTGCATTTCAACTGTCGATGTCATCTGCTAAACGGAGGCTGTAAAGAGGCCCCTTTATAATGGCTCTCGGGGGATGAAGATGTACAGGTTGTAAAGAGGCCGCCCGGTAATGAATATGGGGTGGGGATGTAAACGTTGTAAAGAGCCGCTCTGTAATATGAATATGGGGGTGGGATGTAAACGGATGTAAAGAGGCCGCCCTGTAAAATAGGGGTGGGAATGTAGACGTTGTAAAGAGGCCGCTCTGTAATGAATATGGGGTGGGAATGTAAACGTTGTAAAGAGGCCGCTCTGTAATGAATATGGGGGTGGGGATGTAAACGTTGTAAAGAGGCCGCCCTGTAATGAATATGGGGGCGGGGATGTAAACGTTGTAAAGAGGCCGCCCTGTAATGAATATGGGGTGGGAATGTAAAGGTTGTAAAGAGGCCGCTCTGTAATGAATATGGTGTGGGGATGTAAACGTTGTAAAGAGGCGGCCTGTAATGGCTATGCATGTGGAAATGTACAGGTTATAAAGAGGCGCCCTGTAATGGATATGGAAGTGAGATGACACATTGCAAAGAGGCGGCCTGTGATGGATATGGAAGTGGAGATGTACACATTGCAAAGAGGCCGCCTGTAATGGATATGGAAGTGGAGATGTACAGGTTGCACAGAGGCAGCCTTGTAACGAATATAGAGATAGAGATGTACAGGTTGTATTATCACGCCTATTATCACGCCTTCCACTGGTATAAGGAGATGTTACCATGTAGAAGCCATCCATAGTGGGTGTGGAAGGGGTGGGGGTTGAGCAGATGTTGCGAGTATTCACACTCATTATACTCTGCTCTGCACTGGAGAAGACTACTTGTAATTAAAGTCATCTCTACTGTCATGACGATGGGTGGATGGGGTGGGGGATGGGGCGCGTTAGACTTGTTCTGGTGTCTCGGTACAGTGGCAATTTTTGCAGGCTATCAAAGAATATTTCTAAGAATCTTTAGTCTCTGTAATATGGTTTTTAAGTGAAGTGTCTTCAGGCAGAAACTGAAACGAGATTAGAAAAAATAATTGTACCCCTCGTACTAACAAATTACAAAAGAAGAAGTACCTGTTTTGGACCTCTTTGGTCTTCTTCAGGCAATACAAATAGCATTGTAGCAAACGGAAACGAACAGTCACTTATCTCTTCAAAATGTATGCAAAAAAGATGTGGATTCAATGCGATGCTGCTGGGAGGGATGGCAATACGGATTATAATAATAACGATAATGATATGATAATGATGGTAATCGTCATCATGATCATGATGATCATCATGATCATCGTCAGCAGCAGCAGCAGTATCATCATCATGATAGTAATGATAATAATGATGATGATGATGATGATGATTATTATAACAATAATGATAATGATACCAACAACAACAACAACAACACAACAAAATAATAATAACTACAACAATGATGATAATAATATTAATGATAATAATAACAACAATAATAACGATAAATAATGATAATATAACAATAATAATAAGAATACTAATCATAATCATAATTATAATAATGATACTACTACTACTACTACTACTACTACTACTACTACTACTACTACTATCATAATAATAACAGTAATAATGGTGGAAGTACAATGATATAATAAAAATACTAATAACGACGATATTTCTAAATGCATTTCAAAATGCACTAATGATAGTAACGATATTGACGGAAGAAGGGAAAGGAGAGGGTTCGAAGGAAAGTTAAGAAATAGTTCACAGTAGCAATATACTACTAATGACGACGATAATGATGATGATGATGATGATGATGATGATGATGATGATGATGATGATGATGATGATGATGATGATAAAACAATAATAAAAACAACAACAATGATGATAATAATAATAATAATAATAATAATAATAATAATAATAATAATAATAATAATAATAAGAAGAAGAAGAAGAAGAGAAGTCGAAGAAGGAGGAGAAGAAGAAGGGTGATGATGAAGAAGAAAGAGAAGAAGGAGGATTCACACATTCGGAATAATAATGAGATAGAATTCAAGTAATATGCTAATGGTTATAATCATTATCCTAGGCATGAAAATAATGATATTGATAGTGATTATATAGGAAATGAAAAAAGACAATAAGTGGAAATCTAATAATTATACAAATGCAACAGCAAAAGTAGTAATAGTAGTAGTTAGAGTTAAAATGATAATTGCAACGGTGATGATAGTCACGATTGCACTATGACTACTACTACCGCCGCTACTGTTGCTACTACTACTGCTGCTGCTGCTGCTGCTACTACTACTACTACTACTACTACTGCTATACTACTACTGCTGCTGTCTCTGTTTGCTGCCGCTGCTATGCTGCTGCTGCTGCTGTTACTGCTGCTGCTGCTGCTGCTGCCGCTACTGCTGCCGCTACTACTACTACTACTACTACTGCTGCTGCTGCTGCTGCTGCTGCTGCTGCTACTACTACTACTACTACTACTACTACTACTACTACTACTACGACTACGACGAAGAAAAGATGACGACGACAACGTCGAAAAAGAATTAAATGAATGAATGAATGAATGAATGAATTAAGGCATGAATTAATGCATGAATGAATGAATACCAACCAGCAGACGATGATGATGATGAATAACAAAAAAAACCCAAAACAAAACAAACAAACATTAATAATGAACACCAAGCATAAAGCAATAGTCATGAGCGCCAAAAGGAAGACAGTCAGTATGAAATCAAACAGAGAACGATAATTATGAAGACCAAGCACAAGACAATGATTGTTTTATATAATATGTAACAGAAGACATAGATGTAAGCAAAGAGAACATAGGACCTGACGGCAATCTACAAAGATTGGAAGAGAATGAGGTGGAATGAAATGAAAACACCTATGAACTAAAATGATCATTTATAATAATAACAAACAACAACAACAACAACAACAACAACAACAACAACAGCAACAAAACCATATGCGAAGAGGGGAGAAAGATGAAATTAGAGAGACAAAAAGAGGTTGGGAATATGAACAGAAGAAAGGAATACATCACGAAAAGGATAATCACTATGTAAATCGCTTCCCATGAGAACACCCATTACGCCTGAGATTTCGGATTCTAATTCTCCTCCCAGCTTTTGCATAGAAGGATGAATTCTGCATTGTTTCACCAGCTGCCATGTTTAATGCCTCCTGGCTTTAGTCATGCAAATCTATGCAAACGGGGTAAAGTCCTCTATCATTGATCAATTCTTCTCAGATTTGATAGGCAGCACCTGGACAATGCAGTCGAACAGTCTGCCGCTGGAATTCGGAATAAGTAATAAAATCAGTCTCTAATGGAAGATAAGTTCAGATTAATGACTGCATAGGAACAGTACGGAATATACATCTTGAGAGAGAGAGAGGGGGGGGGGGGGGGGAGAGAGAGAGAGAGAGAGAGAGAGAGAGAGAGAGAGAGAGAGAGAGAGAGAGAGAGAGAGAGAGAGAGTCAGGCAGTGATAGAGAGAGAGACAGACGTAATATGATCTAGTATTGAAATGACTCTCTACGGTATATTTAAGCTGTAAACAATATGAACTGAGGTGCATTGTGACACAAAACTCCCTGCGGTTTCTTATCAGCCAATGGTTCTTTACTACCACCAAAGTGTGAAAAGTCTTCACGATGAGCGCCATGAGTACGATTTGAAATTGTTTTCTCTCTATCCGAGCTTTTATCCACTGAAAACCAAGTTGCTAGTGTAGCGTGCTCCCATCACTGCTATCTAATATTGCCTTCCAAAACGCCCCCCCCCCCCCCCCCATCCCCGCAACCTCACCCCTTCTTTCTTCTACAGCTGTCCAGCTGGGTGGGGAGAGGTTGAGTTCGTGATCATGAGGCATTTTGATGTTATTGGCAAAGTAGGATTCTTTGGCAGTGGAGATCTATTACATGACACGTTATGTTGATGGTATACAAATGGATGGCGGAAAAAGTCAGTACTTATTCTGTTCTTTACGCTGACGACGAAGAGAAGTGATAAAGCTGTTTTACTCTTGGCCTACATGTTACAGCTAGCTGCCACCTCTGCGTCTACAGCCATCCCATGATCATCAATGTCGCAGTTACAACCATTGTTACCATTACTGTAATTACTGCTCTTTCTATGATAATGGTGGCAACAAGAGTGCTGCTGCTGCTGCTGCTGCTGCTGCTGCTGCTGCTGCTGATGATTATGATGATGATGATGATGATACTGATAATGACGACAATGATGATAATAATGATGACGACGATGATAAAAAATAGCCCTCCTTTATTCTAACTCTCTATTCTATTCAATAATCCATTTCTTCCCCCATGGAAAACAACACTGCTGTGTTGAAGAAGTGCACGGCTTTGTGTGCTGGCCATAGCCGTATTCTCCCATTTCTGATAAGGCTTTCCTTGGCTCTGTGATACGCCCAGATGTTTGATGGAACTGTGGTAATTAACCTGGGATGTCAAGCATTGCGTTCCACTGGACCCAACATCCTGGACATGGAGGAGGCAGAGTTGTCCGGATGAAGACAGATAGACAGGGAGGATGGGTGGCAGAGCTGTCTGGAATAATTCTCAACCATGCTGCAATGTCCTTACTTCTTTAGATTGGCACGCACATGTGAGTTTTTTCTACAGACCGTGTGTGTGTGTGTGTGTGTGTGTGTGTGTGTGTGTGTGTGTGTGTGTGTGTGTGTGTGGTTGAAATGGCGTAGACAATGTTTTGAAAAAATATGTGACGATTAATTACGTCAACAAAGTTGTTCATAACGTAGCAGATGCTTTAGACAACCCCAAGGCTGTATGATATGCATAATGAACACACATGGTTTCATTTTTGACAATGCCACATATCAAGAAGTACAGACAGAAGACATGGGCAAGACGACAAGTGAGACAAATAGCCAAGAAAGTAGGAAAGAGAGAAAATACACAACTGAGAACGAAGATCAGGAACAAGCAGAAGATGAATGAAAAGAGGAGTGGAAAAGGGGAAAAAAAGACCGAAATATTATGGATGAAAGGGAAAACGAGAGTAGGATGATGGAGAAGTGAACGAGGAAGAGAAAAGATGATTCAAAACGGAAACAAACTTATCACAAGGTAAAGGGGGTAAGACGAGTGGAGAAACATGTATGTATGGCAGAATGGAAGGGGGATGTGGGTATTGGGTACCTCACGACCATCATTCGCATCGAGTGTACCCCATCCCACCACACCCCCCAACTGCCCCATCCACACCCTCACCTTGGCCCTCTCTCTTCACAGAGGGATCCGAAGGAAAGATGGAGATGGGGATTGCCAGAAGCAAATCGACCAAAAGACAGGGAGATGATTTGAATGCTAATGAAGAAGAAGTGGGGCAAAAGTGAAGGAAGGAAATTGTGGAGAATGACATCCCATGCAGGGACGGTGTGAAAAAAATCATAGATGAAATTGCTATCAACAGAACAGGAAATAAAAACATCGAAAAGAAACTGTCAAAAAGGAGGAAGAGGAAGAGGCGAGAAAGAAAAGAGCTAAAGGAGGGGAGGAGAGGGGGATGGGAGGAAGTACAAGAACATCAGTCTTACATGAGCTCGAGAGTGATGAGTTGAATCTTGTCCCATGAGAACTCCCCATCATGCCTCGGATTTCAGGTGTTTCTTCTTTCCTAAGTGTATGCGAAAAGGATGATTTCTTCCTGGTTTTACCAGCCACAATGTTCACCGCCTGCAGGCATCAACTACGCAAATTCAAGCAAATGAGGTCAGATCGTCTACACGGTACAAGCTTTTCACAGACTTTATTAGGGAGCATCTGGACAATTCAGACAACTTTTCGGCTGACAGGATTTGGAATGGAAAACAGAATTAACCGCTAATGAAGGATAGTTCAGGCTTACTGTGACTTAGGAACTCGATAGAATGTGCATCATTTGAGAGAGAGAGAGAGAGAGAGAGAGAGAGAGAGAGAGAGAGAGAGAGAGAGAGATACGTAGCTACATAAGTAACTCCTAAGTCTGAGGATTCATTAAGAGAAAATACCCACGGACAAATAAACATACAAGCATTAAAAAAAAAACCCAGACTGCAATAAAAACAGAATGATTAAGAGAAAAAAGACAAAGCACGAACTCTCTGTCTGTCTGTCTGTCTGTCTGTCTCTCTTCGGCGATGATGAAAGGGAAAACGAGAGTATATATATGATGAAAAGAGTTGCACGAGTTTGTTACAGACCCAGTGGAAGCCCCATGGAGGCGAAAATTTAGTCGGACCAGCCGCCGTGGCGAAGCGGTTAGCGTCGCGGACTCCCGGCTGGGAGGTCGTGGATTCGAATCCCATCGGAGTCATGTGGGTTTTTCTGCCCCGACCGGCTCCTACCCAGAATTGAGTTTGCTGCGGACTCAGTTGGGAAGACTGGGGCCACACAGTCGAGTTTCATCCACTTAATGGATGCGTTTCTGAGAGTGTTTTTTTTTATTTCCTGACCAACACTGCAGGTGCCTGTATCTCTCGGGCCTGGTTGACGTCGGGATATATTATGAAAGGAAGCGCAGAGTACAGCCCTGCCATGTAGTCTCAGACCGAAATGGAAATCCGTAGCATCATCTTAATCATCCTCATTCTCATCGATCAGCATGAAATTAAAAAAAAGTCTAAAACTCTGTGGCCCTTCATGCCCTGCTCTCATGGTGACTTCAGTTTCGATGTCCACTCCACGTCTGTGGCCTAGGTTTGGTTCTGTTGAGGTCACCGGTATCGGCGAGTCCACGAGGGCTGTCGCTGGACGAACGTGGTGGCTCCCTCCGGAGGGAGAGCCCACTCACGCCGGCTCCGCGACTAAGCAATTATTGTCGTCAGTGGTGGGCTTAGTAGGTGGTGTCCTGCGTATGTTAGATCAGAACAGGCTCCACTGATCACCACCGAAGTGACTCGGCAGCAGGGCAGTGTGTCCTCCGGTGGGTTGCCTCTTGACGACTTGACACTGACTACTCCCTGTGGATTGCCGGTGCCGAGGCTGCGGCGGGTTCGACCGGGCTGTAGCTGTGGACGGGGTGTCGGAATGAGCGGCGTGGGTACACTGCCTCTGAGTTGGCACAGAGGTTGGCACCACAAAAAAAAAAAGAAAAAGAAAATTTAGTCGGAATAAATGAATTTGCAAGCTGACGGTGAGTGCGGAATTCTATGTTTAATATGTATAAACTAGATTTTTGTCTTTCGTAGTAAACAGCAAATAACAAGCCAGCGCGTGAGGTCATGGACCAAAACATCAAGGTCAATGTTTGTTTGTCTCTTCGTTTGTTTGTTTGATCCTGGTGTACAGAGAGAGAGAGAGAGAGAGAGAGAGAGAGAGAGAGAGAGAGAGAGAGAGAGAGAGAGAGCCAGCAGTAGACGCGTTCATTTGGAATCAGAATTTTTTCGCCTGCCTTTAACGAAAGAACAGGCAGCCAGTCGTTTTTGCTGACGCCAGACTAGTTACATTCCGACAGATTTAAACAAGACATCTCATCTGCACTCTTTTACGGGTGAAGAATCAAACAGCTTTTCTGTTAGCTTCTTTTGACATCATTAGTTAAGCGAAACTCATACAAGGATGGACTGCTGAAATATTTGTTTGCAAGATCAGTGTGTGTGTGTGTGTGTGTGTGTGTGTGTGTGTGTGTGTGTGTGTGTGTGTGTGTGAGTGTGTGTGTGTGTGTGTGTGTGTGTGTGTGTGTGTGTGTGCGTGCGCGCGCGTGCGCATGCATGCGTGCATGTGTACGCGCATGCACGCGCGTGCACACACGTATGTGTGTGAGTATGTCGTGTGTGTGTTGTGTACGCGCGCGCGCGCGCGCGCGTGTGTGTGTGTGTGTGTGCATGGGCGCGTGCGCACGCAAACGTGTGTGTGTATGAATGTGAATGTGTGTGTGCGTGCTATTTTGTGTGCGTGCTAACGTGTGTGTGTGTGTGTGTGTGTGTGTGTGTGTGTGTGTGTGTGTGTGTGTGTGTGTGTGAGAGAGAGAGAGAGAGAGAGAGAGAGAGAGAGAGAGAGAGAGAGAGAGAGAGAGAGAGAGAGAGAAAGAGAGAGAGAGAGAGAATTTTCGCAGGTGTTTCTGTATTAGAATTGAAGACAAACTGGTTGTACGCAGATATCTCCAATCACTCTACCGTAATTGTATCCCATTCTACTAGTCAGCCGTAACACTGAAAATCGATTATATTCTTTGACTGTGTCTCATTGTCTTCCCATCAACTGTGACACTGAAGATCGATCAAACACTTAAAGTCGTGCCTTATCATTCTTTGATGAAACAGCGAAAATCAATCACATTCTTTCAGTTTTCATCACATCGTTCTGTTATCAATGGTATCAGTGAAGGTCGTTCTTATCCTTGATCCTCTTTCTTTCATCTGTAACCTGCACTGTATATCAGTGTGTATTTGATTGTTCTGAAACCAACTGGAGCATTACTCCATTCTGACAGACAGTTCTGCCTTCTGTGCCATCAAACTGTAACAATCAGCGTCAATCCCAGGCTCAGAGTTGGCTCTGTCTTCTGAAATCAGCTTTTACCTCCCATTTTGTGAGGTGATTCTCTCATCTGATATCAGTTGTAAGGATAAACATCAATTCCATGATGTGAAGCAAGCCTTATTTTTGCCATTAGCTGTTACACTTAACAGCACTACCATTCTGTGGTTGAACACTCACGTCTTAACATCCATTGTAACAAAAAACAAACAACTACAAGAAACAAACAAACAACAGCAACAAAAACAACAAACCATCGCTCCCAATCTCTCCAACCCCAATCCCAATCTCTTCAATGAACTGAATGAAACAATGAACGTTAACCTCCTTCTGTGAGTTACCTCTCAGACCTCCACCCTGGGCTGGGCCTCTCTCGAACGATAAAAAGAAGGAAGCAATAGACTTCACCCCTTGGTTACACTGAGGTGGTGAGCCGGCACCACACGTCATTGTCACCATTCTCATCTCCTTAATGGATGGCCAGCGACTGGGCTTAAAGAAAAAAAAAAAAAAAAAAGAAAAAAAGATGGTTCCATTCCAAGTCAACATTTGTGGAGCTGCTGATGGGGAATCATGAATGAGGTGGTCATCCCTGTCTGTCTGTCTCTCTGACCACCTGTCCCTCCACTTCCCTCTACACGGACTCATACCAGCGCCATCGGTTGCAATCGGAATGCTATATGCCGGCAGCAAATCGATCCGGATCTGTTCCCTTCTGGAAGATTTTTTTTGTCAACATTTCTTCCATTGTTCGGGGAACTTTACGTACGTGTATTTCAGGGCATGGTGCTTTGGTCACTTCTGCTGCCTCGGGTCAACAGAAGATTATTGTCCTGCTTCAACAGGTGAGGAACACCAAAACGGAATTACACTTCCTCTGCCATTCCAGTGATTTTACTTCTGTTTTAATCACCTCACAATTTTTTTTTCTGTGTCAGTCACCTCACATT
>JADBJO010000253.1:175000-177500 GCA_016801955.1 Conus betulinus | reverse complement strand
GCACGGTGTCCAATTTCAGCTGACAGAGGTATCCGCTGAGCGGAATGTTGAAGGGCAGGAAAGAAGTCCAGGGATCGATGTAACCCCAACAGAACTGTGATCGATGTAGCCCCAAACAGAACTGTGATCGATGTAACCCCAAACAGAACTGTGATCGATGTAGCCCCAAACAGAACTGTGATCGATGTAGCCCCAAACAGAACTGTGAAAGAGTTCGGCTGTTGAAGTCATACCACAAAGCTATGCTTTCTGCAATACGAACGCTACTTACTTGAAGCTAACAAAGAGTTCAGCTACTGGATCTATATCACAAAGCTGTGTCTTCTGTGGTATGGACTCTACTCACTCGTGCCTTAGAAAACGTTCAGCTACTGAAGTCATAGCACAACGCTGTGTTTTCTGCCGTATGGACTCTACTCACCTGGGGGGGTTTAAACAAAGAAGACTTCATCTATTACAATCATAACACAAAACTATGTTTTTTGAAACGCGGATTCTACCTGCTCACTCGAAGCTTGAAACAAGAAGACGTTAACTATTGGAGGCATAGCAGAAATCTGTTTTCTACTACTAGTAGGGACTCTACTCTCTCGGAGCTAATAAAATATTCGGCTATCGGAGCCATAATACAAAGCCATGTTTTCTGTTGTATGGAATCTACTCAGGTGGGGTAAAAGAAAAAAAAAGATCAGCCATTGGAGTCATAGCGCAAAGCTGGGTTTTCTGTAGTATGGAATCTACTCAGGCGGGGTAAAGAAAGAAAAGATCAGCCATTAGAGTCATAGCGCAAAGCTGTTTTTTCTCTAGAATAGGTTCTGTTCAGTCGGGGCTGTACAAGAGTTCAGCCATTACAACTGTAACACAAATCTGTTGTTGGGCAGAAAGAGAGGATGCTGACTTGGGAGATACCACAGAGCCAATCTTAGCACCCTTCTTCGTAGCATACTTAACACCTCTATTTGAATGATGTATTCAGCCAGATACCGGTGTACTTGTGCTCATAAATACGTGTCAGAATGTACACGAGCTCGTGTGTGTGTGTGTGTGTGTGTGTGTGCGTGTGTGTGTGTGTGTGTGTGCGCGCGCGCGCGCGTACGCACGTGCGTGCGTGCGTGCGTGCGCGCGCGCGTGTGTGTGTGTGTGTGTATGTGTGTGTGTGTGTGCGCGCGAGCGCGCGCGCACTCACATGATTGCTATTGATTCATTTCATCATTTATTTGATTTGTTGCTTTACTTTATGACGCGTTTATAGCTCTTGATTCATTTTATCTTTCATCTGATTTGTTGCTTTACTTGATAACGCGTTTCCCTCCTAGACAGAGAATGAAGAAAAGGAGGCTGGCAATTAATGAGAGAGAGAGAGAGAGAGAGAGAGAGAGAGAGAGAGAGAGAGAGAGAGAGAGAGAGAGAGAGAAGTGTTGTTGGAGTCAGCATAGAAGGGAATGGGGCGGCGTTAGGAGGAAAATGACGTAGAAGGAAGTGGAAGGGAGCAGGTACTCTGAACTGCGCGCATCTAAGGGGGCCAACTCTTGGACAACGCACCGCGCAGTACCAAAGAGTTGCGTGTAGGATGGAACACACGCAAATCAGAAGTTGTGGTAAACCCAGGCCCTTAAGTCTGCAATTTTCTGGGGTACGTGAGACATAAGAAATACCTTAATAAATAAGTAGATAAACAAATAAATAAATACACAAAAAAATATACATAAATAGATTCGAATGAAAAATACAGTACCTTAACATGATATCCTGACACAGTATGGCTCACTGGCCAGTGGCATACGCCATGAAATCAATCCCTAATCAGCACCCTTCCTAAGAAGGGAAGTCTCCAACACGGCCATAACTACTACACCACTATCAGGTTAATCCTCAGTCCTGCCAGCAAAGGAATACTCTAAAATTACTGTGAATAGATTACAGCCGTTTGGATTCCAAAGGAGCAGAAATACTCAATGGAAGAACTTTAACCTCCCTGCACTTTGCAAATAACATTGCCAAAACTAGGAGGAATTTCACCAAGTCTTCTCAGAGTGCAAGAAAGCATGCAACGGGTTAACAGGAGGCGCTATCTATCGTCCACAGTGACGAAACTGAAAATAAAAAAACAGCCAGTGCAATGCTCATGCAGGGTGCTATTGAAGATTGATTCCATACTTTTAGTTGGAGTTTGTCAAGGCTGCCTTACGTCTCCCACACCTTTCAATATGCATAGAGTAAATCATGACTGTTGCATTGAAGATCATGTCTGCGCAGTCCGCACTGGCAGACAACTAGGACGAAATTCGCTTTGCGATCTAGTATGCAGTGAATAATCCTCGCTAGGCTTGTTGGAAGGCTGGATGGAACACGAACGGCGTGGACATCAGCACCCAGAACACCTGGCCACTGTCCAGCCATACAACCACCATCAATACTTATAACCGGTCCTGGACAAAGCTAAGGACTGTTTACCATTCAAGTACCTGGGCTCTACTATTAGCAAAGAGTGATCCAAACC
>JADBJO010000253.1:160000-170000 GCA_016801955.1 Conus betulinus | reverse complement strand
CCAAACCATAGCCTTGTGTCAAAAAGGAAGCACGATTTCGACATGTGTTTTCAAATTTCTCTGTAACACCGTGGTAATATAACCATCACAATGACTGGGAACAGAACGTTAAGCAGTCTGCAATTCAATCTTCGTCATAAAGTTAGAGATTTTTGCCTTTTTAATGAGAATATTGAGGGCTGTGAAATTGGACAGAGACTCGAATAGAACAGTCATTCATGCTGTGTCTTTTGGTCCTCGCCCATGATGTATGTGTTTTTTTTCCCTGACATCCACTTTATGTGTTGCTGATAAAGCAATACCGGTCGTAGGCATTCTGTCACCTAGGAGCCGAAGTGGATTTGCACGAACAGTCTTCCTGTGCTTTACACTGCATTGCCGCGGGGTAATTGAGTTACTGTGCAGGTGTAACAACAATTCCTTTATCCATGGTCGGTGCCAAAACTGTGTCAGGTGCCTTTAAATATAAAATCACTATCTGATCCAAACAGATTTCGGTTTTCCACTCAGTTTTTTTACTGACTGAATCATGTCGTCACCTGAAAACTCACATATGAATAGGTTTGTCTTTTAAAAACACAACAAAACAAACACTGAAATGGGCAAGGTCCCCCTGACGGTTTGACGCACGCTGTGCTGATTCCTATGTAAATGAGTTGCTGTCTTTCTTCACATCTGGGTTTCCAGTGTGACGCCACCACAAGGTGGTCATATCCCGGGTGCTGCTTGCTGCCACAGCATCCGATGCCAAGACTGCAGATGCAGCTGTTCCTGTTCAATTGAAAGCACCCTTCTCGTCTTGATGATCACAAGGATCGCCGCGTCGAATCTCTGCCACCAATATTTCTGCCAGCTGCTTTCTTGCTCTGTGTCTGCTGCAAGGCGAAGACATGTAGCGTGATGGTGCTGACGAAAGGCGCCTTCAGTCCGTATGGAGACTTCGTCAAAGCCTGTCTTTCTCGTTGACTTTCGTAAAATCATGACAGAAGCCGACGTAAGACGGATGGATAATTTGCCAGCAATACTGATACATTACATGTATGACTTTGTGTGTCAGAGTTTTATTTCATTTTGTTTTGTTTTATTTCATTTTATTTTTGTTTATGTTGTGATACTTTAATCTATTATATGTTAGGCTATCCATTTCATCTATTTTAAAAGGGCTCATGATGATCGTGTTCACCGAGATTCACGTACCTAGTAAGACCTTGTAAAGTTTGGGTCAGCCTTTGATTTTGAGTTGGAGGAGGGAAGGGGGGGGGGGGGGGGAAGAAGGAGCAGATAAGCACCACCACCAGGGTAACCTAGTTTTGAAGAAGGGACAAAACTAATGATTTGCTGACACTGACCTGCTGCTGCCGACAACGCTGCCTGGTCATATTTTACTGTCAGCGTCCTGAGAGCTGTGTCCTAAGGGTTTGAAAGAAGCTCTAACGACTTCCCCCTGGGCAACGGCCGTGTTTTGCCCCCTGTCAAACCGTGGCCCCTGTTCACTAGGGCCGTTTGTGCCGATTACCGACGTTTCCTATCTTCCTTGACTCAAAGTAGCTCTCGTCCACCACAACAACTGTGCTGCCGAGTCAAATCTCTCCTCCTTCAGAACTGTCACCACATCACGAGGCAAAGTCTTTGGTCATTTAGTCAAAGGAAGCCATCATGAAATAATTGTCCAGAAAAAGTCTCTGAACACATTTTTTTTCTTTTTTTTTTGTATTGTGTGCACTGAAGCAGTAGCCTGCACGATGATCAAAATCCAATGCCTCGCTTTGAGTCTCTGAACCTCCTGTCCACCCCTTCCCTCCCCCTCACTTCCCAACCTTGTATCCTTAAATGTTTTCATCCTCTCCTCCCTGTCTTTATGGAACGCGAAAAGGTCCAAATGCGGCCGCAATTGCAAGCGCATCTATTCGTTGTTGGCGATAATGTGCATGCAGAATTCTGGACAGAAGTTTGCCCGCAGATGTGCATACAACTGCGGCCTGATTGCGCGCCCACTTCCTCTCGAAGCATTGAAAAAGTCGGACTGGGAAAGTTGAAAAACAAAAAATTATTCGCTCTCTGTCTCTGTCTCTGCCCACCTCTCTCTCTCTCTCTCTCTCTCTCTCTCTCTCTCTCTCTCTCTCTCTCTCTCTCTCTCTCTCTCTCTCTCTCTCTGTCTCTCTGTCTGTCTCTCTGATTGTTTCTCAGTCCAAATTTTTCAGTGCCTGGAGACTAACTGCAGTAGCAAAACCCTTTGCTTCTTTGCTATTAAACATCTGGCGCCAACACAATCGCAAACCACGTACCATGGAGCAGGTTTGTTACCACTATTCTCTACTCCCGTACCACATCTCTGTCTGTCTGTCTGCCTGCCTGCCTGCCTGCCTGCCTGCCTGCCTGCCTATGCCTGTCTGTCTGTCTGTCTGTCTGTCTGTCTGTCTGTCTGTCTGTCTCTCTCTCTCTCTCTCTCTCTCTCTCTCTCTCTCTCTCTCTCTCTCTCTCTCTCTCTCTCTTCTTTCGGTCGGCTGCTCTCTGTAACCAGTTTCGCTGAAGTTTGCTTCTAGCTACTAGAAAAGATAGGATCGTGAGAAATTTATCGATTTATTTATGGAAGGAATTTCACTTACGTTCTGTAATGATGTCATGACAGAGGGACTCTAGTGATCTCTAATGTTGCGAATAATATTGTGTTGTACATTTGGTACTTTGTACCCCCTTCATGAGAGGCAATGGCCTTTAATGAATCAATGTCATTCATTCATTCATTCATTCATTCTCTCTCTCTCTCTCTCTCTCTCTCTCTCTCTCTCTCTCTCTCTCTCTCTCTCTCTCTCTCTCTCTCTGTCTCCTGATCCTGTATCATCTGATTCTCACTGCAGTTTAAAACTCACATTTTCAATCTGATTTATTGTAAGAATATGTCCAGATCCTCCTAAAATCTCCTGGGGAAAAAAAAACCATGTGCCGACTGTCTTTTTTCAGAAGTATGACCTTTGGGTTGTGATCTTAAATTCAGATATAATCGAAATTAATCAGATATTGCCTCATCAACAGATGGATCGAGCATGCATTTTTGCATGTCAGCCAAACATGCATCCAGTGACGTGCAACAGGCGATAGTAGAAGTCGATATTCTCCTGTGTAAAGCAAACGGAAAAGAAAAATCACCACCATCAACAGCAGACACATACATCGACACTCAGGAAAAAGAGCATCAGCAGAAGCAGCAGCAGAAACCGTAACTCTCCAACCTTAACATCAACGAAATACAAGACCCTAAAAACATCAGTGCGTCGACGATTACACCGAAAATCCATTACAGAGCCTGCGCAGAATCAGGTCAACAGTCTGATCCTTTGCTTACAGTATTAGTTTCCTCTGCGTGAAGAAGAAAAAAAAAACTTAAGCAAATAAGACTTGACCTCAAACAGCGCCGGAAAAACGATGCTAGATTGTATGGGAACGTTATTGATTTGGCCCTTCCGTCATTCTGCTGGTGGCCGTTTTGGAATCATCTGCACTTCTGGTTTTTATCATCCGTTCTCTGCTGAATGACAGTGGCGTGTTGGCATCAACTGAACGACTTAGTTCTACATGCTTTTGTTTGCTGACAAATTCTGCGCGCGGATATTGCTCAGAGGTCTGTGTGTATGAAGTATCGGGGATTAACACACACACATACACACACATACACGCGCGCGCGCGCGCACGCGCACGCACGCACGCACGCTCGCTCGCTCGCACGCACGCACACTCTCTTTCATTCTCTCGCTCTCTCTGTGTATCTCTCTCTCTCTCTCTCTCTCTCTCTCTCTCTCTCTCTCTATATATATATATATATATATATATATATATATATATATATTATAGGTTGACTGATAAGCGGAGAACGTTAGTTCAATCTATTGTCTTTTTCACAGAAAGTGATTTTATGTACGCCTTTCTTTCAGAACAGAATTACTACCATGACCCCAGACCCATGAAGTCATCCATTCACTGACTCCAAAGGATATCATGCGGTCTGTGTAGCGAATTTGACCGTCCACCAGGTTATGAGGATAATGTCCCCTATGTGTCAGTGTCAGTTTTTAGCCGTCTTCACAGTTTCCAGGGTAAACATGTACATTCCATTGTCTTATGCAATCTGTGGAATCTACAATATGTGCATCTATCTACAGTGTCAATACAACACCGAATCCAGCTCGACCCCAGGTCCCGATGTGGAAGGTTTTTCTTTTATCATCTCGCTATTATTTGTGGTGATGGCAAATACCACATAATTGCTGGGGTTGGACTCATCTAATAAGGATCAGGCATCAGCCGAATCTAAACGTTCATAAAAGTCTTTGCAGGAAGAACCGAAACCTTGACAAAGATCTTTATAAGGAAAACATGAACCTTGATTTAAACAAACAAACAAACAAACAAAACTCTGACATGAGAATCTGAACCTCGATTGATAGATTTGTCAGGAGAATATGAATCTTGACAATCGTCTTTGTCAACAGAACGTGAAAAATGACACAGATCAGATCATGATACAGATCATGGCCATGAGAATTTCAGCCACGATGAATGATATAACAGAAGAAGGGTCCTGAATATTTTTCATCTTCAGGCAGGGATTGGAGCAAACATCAAAATCCAGTTAAATTCCATAGAATCAAAAGACAGACTGCGTTTGAAGGGGAAGGGGATATGAGAAGAAATCTTCCTCGATATCATTGCATTGTTCCTCCAAAGGAGAAGTCAGCAGAACCAACACGCAACAGCTGGTTCGCTGTGTGGAAAACTCTTCAGGCTCCTGGATCCCGGCTATCTGCTGAATGTGAACCACTACTACATCAGCAGAAAAACTCTCTCTCTCTCTCTCTCTCTCTCTCTCTCTCTCTCTCTCTCTCTGTATATGTACAAAGAGAGAGAGGGGGGACAGAGAGAGAGAGAGGGGAGAGAGAGAGAGAGAGAGAGAGAGAGAGAGAGAGAGAGAGAGAGAGAGAGAGAGAGATGTGGACATAAATCAGAGATAAAAACAACAGCTAATGAAATATTCCCAAAATTTCGAACTTCCAGGTCTCCCACATGGGATTTTCGATAGAGGGATACATACATACATACATACATACATACGTACGTACGTACGTACGTACGTACATGCATATGTACATACATACACATGTACACACATACATACATACGCACACATACATACACACACATACATACACACACATATATACACACACATATATACAGACAGACACAGACAGACAGACAGACAAACATCAACTTCGCCTGTCAAGTCGACGAGGACCACTTCAGTCATCTCCCGAGACGATTTATAGGTAGGCAGGTGGTTGATTAAGCCGATGCGTGCACGGAATGCGGGGCGGCAGCTTTAGACAGGGTATGTGGGAGTCATCCTCTTGATTACTGGCGTGGAGGTTCCTTGTCAACCTCTTCATGCGCTGTAGATGTCATTCTTTCTTAACATGAACTGGCGCCTTTGTGGATAGAATAGCGCCATCTAGTTCGATCTATAACAGTTTTTCCCCATGTGTCAGGGTTGATGCTAAATGCTTCATGAATGTTTGAGAGTATCTGTGAAGCGTTTCTTTTGACGTTCATGGGAAGGCACTCCTTGTAGCAGCTCACTGTAGGAGATTCCCTTGTATAGCAAGTGGTCGTGCATGTGAGTCGAAGCTGACACAGCATCAGGATGGTGTGGATGCCAGGCAGCCCTGCCTGATCAAACATCTCTGCATCTGGGATTTTGTCCTGCCATGTGATGTTTAGCAGTCTCCTCAGCCAGGTTGTGTGGAAGTGATTCAACTTTTTGGCATGCTGTTGGTACCTTGTCCAAGTTTCAGATGCATAGAGGAGTGTGGGGAGAACGACTGTACTGTACATCTTCAGCTCGGTCAGTCAGTAAACATACCTCTTCTATTCCAAAGATTGGTGTGTAGTCTGTCAAAGGTAGCACTTGCATTTGTAATTCTGACGCCCATTTCATCGTCGATGGTGACGTTCTTGGCCAGTGTGCTGCCAAGGTAGATAGAGGGATATATTTATACATACATACATATATACATACATATACATACATACATACATACATATACATACAAACATACATACACACACTCACACATACATACATACATACATACTTACATAAATACACACATACATACATACATACATACATACAGATAGACAGACAGACGGACAGACGGACAGACAGACATATATTCATACATACACACGTATCGTTCTTTGTCTTTCAAGTCGACTTGGACCACTTCTGTCATCCTGGGGTTGCGAGGTGGGGGGTGGGGGGTGGGGAGACGATTTGTAAGTACGCAGGTGGTTGATTAAGCCGATTCGTGCACGAAATATAGGATGACGGCTTGGACAGGGGATGTGGGAAACGTCCTCTTGATTGCTGGCGTGGGCTTTCCTTGTCTCTCTCTCTCTCTCTCTCTCTCTTAGTGCGCAGAAGCTGTCCCACTTTCTTTACATAGATTGGCGCCTTTGCGGTTAGTGTAGCGCCATCTAGCTCGATCCATAGCAGTTTGTTCCTTGAGTCAGGGTTGATGTTAAACGCTTTCATGGATGGTTAGAGAGTGTCTGTGAAGCGTTTCTTCTGATGTCTGCGGTAATGCAATCCTTGCTGGAGCTCACTATAGAATAGTCTCTTGTTTAGCCAGCAGTCTCGCATGCGAGCTACGTGACCTGCCCATCGAAGCTGAGACAGTATGGGGATGGTGTAGATGCTAGGCAGGCCTGTTTGGTCAAACACCTCTGTGCCTGGGACCTTGTCCTGCCGTTTAATGTTTAGCAATCCTCTCAGGCAGGCTATGAGGAAGTGATTTAGGTTTTTTTGCCATGCCGTTGGTACACTGTCCAAATTCTGACGCCCGTTTCATCGTCCATGGTGACTTTCTAGGACAGTGTGTTTCCATGGGAGATAGAGTTATACATACATACATACATACATACATACATACATACACACACATACATACATACATACGTACATACGTACATACATACATACATACATACATACATACATACATGCATGCATGCATGAATGCATGCATGCATGCATGCACACACACACATACATACATACATACATACATGCATACATACATACATACACATACATACATACATACATCCATAGCACTTGCTTTTGCAATTCTGACGCCCATTTCATCGTCAATGGTGACGTTCTGGGATAGTGTGTTGCCAAGGTAGATATATTTACACACTACAGGGAGTCTTTCACCACTGAAAGTGTGTGTTAGCCTCAGCGTAGTTATGCCTGGCGCGGGCTGATGCACACACACACACACACACACACACACACACACACACACACACACACACACACACACACACACACACACACACACACAGAGTGAGAGAGAGAGAGAGAGAGAGAGAGAGAGAGAGAGAGAGAGAGAGAGAGAGAAACAGTCACACAGTCAGACAGACAGACAGACAGACACACACACACACACACACACACACACACGCACACATTCACACACATGTACAAGCAAACATGGACATGCATGTAAACTCCTTTCCTGCTTTAGCCCCCTCTACCGCCCCCAGCCCACTCACCGCCCCCAGCCCACTCACCGCCCCCAGCCCACTCACCGCCCCCAGCCCACTCACCGCCCCCAGCCCACTCACCTCACCGCCCTTCCATCCCCTGTATACACACAAACTCGATCCTCAGTTCAAGCAATGTGTCCAAAATGCACTTGTGGCTGACAATGACAAGACTGGAGTTGGCTGAGATCGTGATATTTATGTCAGAGTATTCGGCCCATAGAGATGCAGTGTTTTCTCGAGATGAGTTGTTGAAGTAATGGTCATCAGTCAGCATAATTTTGATGGGGATATAATTCGTGTCATGCGCAGTCTGGTTGTGTTGCAACTGAAATGTAATGTTAACATGTGTACCGTTGTTTTTAATCATGTCAGTAAAAGCTGGTGTTTGTTGAAACTCTCGTTTCACCTAAGTGTTATGTGGTCTCACATCTGTGCCAAGTGTGAAGTTTTCTCCAGTTCTATATATTTTTTTTTCTGTTTGGTTTCAGCCATACGTTCACGTCAAGTTACAAACCTTTTTGCCCACACTCAAAATGGCCCTACTTCCATGTCTCCATGGATCTCTCGGGGAAAAAGCATGATGGCTTGCCATACAGCCTTATGCTCCGAGAGTTCCTTTCATCGACCACAGGGGGGGTCTGGAAGTGCTGCTCGTATCTGCTGGTTGCTGTGAGCCGTTTGTGGTAAGGAGGGGTTACAGGGGCTGCGGGTGGGCAATAAAGGACACCCGACTATACATGAATTTATTCTTTATCTTTATTCTCATTTATGTGTTTCGAAACAAGTTATTGGACAGCTCATTCTGGTGTACCCGCGTTCAAAAGACAAAAAATTGTCACATACTTGACAGACGTGGTACAAGATGCAATCAACGTTTAAGGGGGAGCTGGGGTTTTACACGTAACGTGAACAGTTGGCTTATGCTGACAGATAACGAGCTGTTTAGTGTCCACAGTAGAAATGTACGTGCATAACGTTAAACAATGTGTCACGATAAGGCAGAGCATTGCTGAATTTAGCGTCGGTTGGCTAGATTTGTTTCCAATATAAACAGCGCTGCCTGCTGTTGACGGAATTCTCACCCTCCCCGTCATTTACTCTCTGTCTGTTTGTATCTCTCTCTCTTACCATCTCACACACACCCTGCCATGCACTGAATGACTCCAGTGAGGTGCCTAAAACAGTAATAGTTAACAAACATGCATATAAATGAAAGGCAAAAGCATGAAAGAGTAGCAACATTTTCTGATGGTTTAGTCCGTGTACTTTGTCCTGAAATAACAAGATTTCAATTAATGCTCTAAACGAGTGCGCTTTTGGACTTTTTCCTTGGTGATAACAGAGATTACAAGATAAGTTTTTTTTTTCTGCCACAACCGCATCGCCCCAGAGGTACATTGGTTGTTGCACCGATACTTCTGATAGCCGTGGTCATCAAACCACAGAGACTGGTACAGGGACCTTTCACATTCGAATGCCACAGTACTGTCTGCTGGGTTAAGGAATACACATACCGAAAGTGACAGGCACACAGAGAGATGGATAGACAGACGGAGAAAGAAAGATGGAGAGACCGATATACAGAAGAGAAAGGAGAATTAGACAAGGACCGTTAGAGTATACAAGTCCATGTTTGTTTTAGTCAAACTGACATTGCTTAACGTGACAGTTTTGCCCTGATACCAGAAAATTTACTGAATTAAATTAAATGAATAGGCGTTCTTCTCCCCCTATACTGAGCAATGTCGTTTATAAAGCTAGGTGGAAATGGCTATCGAAACATATAAAAGACGAAACCTGGGTTTTATCGTTAGCTATAGCTTGTAATTCTTCGATTAGCGCTTTTGACTACTAACTAAGAGCTTTGCCTCATCAATCTGTATCACAGCTGCAAAATGCGATTGAAAGAAAGCATGTAGTTTAGCAGCCGTGCTATTGTTCGATTCGCTACTGATACCCTGAGATGGAACTGGTCGCGACAGCTGAAGCCCTTGAAATGTGGATGTGGTGCCGTTAGAGCTGTCCAATTTGTCAGCATCAGTGGCTTGTGTACAAGCTGTATGGAAGAGGGATGACAGGATGTGGGTTGAAGAACTGCGGCTGCTATCAAAGCGTCTGGTCAGCAGAAGGAAGGAACTGATCTCTTGATCACATTTGTCTTCGTTGTTTTGAGGCTCAAAGCTAAGATACAGACAGCTTGTCGTGGATAGAGAGAGGTGGATGTAAATGCATATATTTTTATTCAAGAAAGGCCATGGGTTTTCTTAAAGGGAAAATTGTGACCAAACATTTTGAAAAAAAAATTTCGAAAAGGGAACGATTCATGTGTGAACAATATCTTTTAATGGATACTCATCCAGCTATCAAACAATTCATTACAAATACAGTCATA
>JADBJO010000253.1:137500-147500 GCA_016801955.1 Conus betulinus | reverse complement strand
CGACGACCTGGTACCGGCAAATGGCATACCAGAGGAGAACAAAAACAGTCCTTTAAAGCACGAAACGCCTCCTCACACTCTGGGGTCCACACCACCACTCGCGGCTTATTCCCTTTGGTCAGCTCCGTGAGTGGAAGGGCAATGTTGGAGAAGTTGGGAATGAACCTCCGGTAAAAACCCACTAATCCCAGAAAACTCCGTACCTGTTGTTTCTTGGTCGTTGGTCGCGGTGATGATTGTATCCGCTCCATCTTGTCTTGCTCTGGTTTGATGATGCCCTCTCAATCCTGTATCCCAGGTAAGACACCTCGGCGCTACCAACTCGCATTTCGATGGCCTGGCAGTGAGCCACACTCCCTGAGATGCTGTAACACCACCCCGCAATACCTCCAAGTGCTCCTCGGTGCTAATGGTAGACACAACACGTAGTCGATAAAATTATCCACCATATTAGTCTCCTGCGGTTGAAGAAGTTTGCGCATCATGCGAGTAAACACCGCTCCCGAGGTACACAGTCCGAATGGCATTTTTACCCACTGAAAATGCCCCTCTGGCGTGGAGAACGCAGTCTTGGGTCGGTCACCTTTGTCCACTGGAATCTGCCAGTAACCTTTAGACAAATCCAACTTGCTGAAGACCGGCGCTCCCCAACTTGGCAAAGAGGTACTCGATCTCCGGTATGGGCTCAGTATCGAACTCCAGTACTTTGTTAAGACGGCGGAAGTCCACGCAGAATCGTATCTTACCGTCTTTCTTTTTGACTAGCACAATCGGAGAACAATACGGTGACACAGATTTCTCTATCACCCCCCCATCCTGAGCATTGTTTCCACTTCTTCTCGGACGCATTCACGCTGTGAGTAGGGCACTGGGTATGGCTTAGCGCGCACCGGAACATCCGTGCTCAATTTGATTCGCACGTCTCCAGCGTTGTCTCCCCAGGCAGGTCAGTCAACACATCCTTAAACTCCTCTACCAACTGCCGAAGTTGTTCCCGGAACTGGGCCTCCTCTGCACCGATGACCACATCCTTCGCTGTCTCGGTTGTAGTCAAAGGTACCAAAGGAATATCCTTCCGAAGGGTAGGAATAAAGCCGACTGGGATCCTCCTCTTGAGTGATCACTGCAGCCACGGTTGTCTGTTCCAACTCACTGTCTCTCTCTACAAAACTCCTTCAGTAAATTGGCGTGGTAGAGCTTCTCCCGTCCGCGCACCCGAATCTTGTAGTCTGCCTCGCCAACCCTCGCCACCACGGGGAAAGGACCCTGCCATGCCAACTCCAGCTTGTTATTCTTCACTGGCCGCAAGATCAAGACCCTCGTCCCCGGTTGGAGAACACGAGGTCGTGCCTTCACATCGAAGTGCTGCTTGTACCTGGCCGACGCTTTCTCTAAGTTCCCTTGGGCGATCTCACAGGTCTCGGCGATCCTGTTGCGCAAATCAAACACATATTCGGCTGCAGTCTGGGTGTCTACGTTCTCAGGCTTCGACCAGAGATCGCGCAACACACTCATAGGGCCTCTCACCCGACGTCCATAGAGCATCTCGAATGGAGAAAACCCCGTGCTCTGTTGAGGAACCTCTCGGTATGCGAAGAGTAATGCTGGCATCCATCGGTCCCACTCCTCTGGTCTGTCTTGGGTGAGTCTACGTAGCATCCTTTTCAATGTGCCATTGAATCGCTCCACAAGACCATTACATTGAGCGTGATACGGAGTAGTACGCAGCCCTTTCACTGACAGCAGCTTGAATACCTGGCTCATCGTTTCGCTGGTGAACTGCGTTCCTCTGTCAGTGAGAACCGAGGAGGGTATACCCGTTCGCGACCACATTGAGAACAACGCTTCTGCCACAGTCTCAGACGTGATAGCTCGAAGAGGGACGGCCTCGGGATACCTGGTCGCAAATCCACTTGCACCAGAACATACCTACTTCCTGACGCTGACATAGGTGCAATTGGCCCGATGATGTCCACGCCAACTCTGTCAAATGGTTCTTTCACCACTGGCATCTTGACTAGGGGTACCGGTCTTACACGCCCCTTGTCCAGGGTGCGCTGACAATTGGGACATGACTTCACATATCTGCCGATATCTCCGCACATCCCTGGCCAGTAGAAATATACGGAAAAATACGATCCTTAGTCTTGTGGATCCCAAATGCCCTGCCATTGGGATGTCGTGGCCAAGAGCCAACACTATCTTCCTCAATGACCTAGGTACACACACTTGGTTCGCCACGCCGTTCGCACTTTCGTGGCGTCGCATGAGAACCTTGTCTTTCCACAGGAAGGACACCTTATTTCCATGGGGTTGGAAAATAAAACCTTCCGCGGCAGCCTTTCGCGCTGGGGCCAGACTGTCATCCTGGTCCTGCTCTGAATAAGCTCCTCTCGAGTCACCGCCAATACTTGCTCCTTCAGGGACAAAGGTCCAGTCGGCTTGTCGAGCGCTCGTGTCTGTGCGCGGGTCAGTACCGCCACCTGCGACTCTGCCGGACTCACGTGCCCGTCTGACACACCAATCACTCTCACGGGTACACTGGAACCCTCTCTGGTACCATCGCTCCCTCACGGATGATGAAGTTCCCCACAAGTACCTCGGTGACCGGGTCTTCCATCACCAAAGCCTCCACTTTGCCTACAAAGTATGGTGTATCTAACATCACCGAACGCCACTGGTAACACACTACGGCAACGTGACTCTGCCAGCACCACCGTCTGGGTCTTCCCGGTGTACGCATCATAGGGCACCAGTCTTGCGGCAACCACGGTGTGCGACGCCCCGGTGTCCCTAACTCCATCAGCCCATGCTCTCCCACCTTAACTCGGCACCGTGGACTGAACGGTTTCCTGGAGCATGATATGCATAGTGGTGTCGACGTCTCTGCATAGACTTCACCTCCAGAACTTGCAAGGAACCGCACTTGGGCATCCGGATTGGGACAATTACGCTGGTAATGTCCAGGCTGACCACATGCGTAACAAGTCACCTGCCTCTGCGAACCCCTGGCCGGCTTGCCTGAACTCGACGCAATAGCTTGAGAGATCTTGACCTCAGTGGCCTGATCCTGGCCCTTGCCTCCTGCAGGCTTAGACTTCCCTTCCTGACCATTCCCCGTTGCCGATCCAGCTTTCTTGCTCTCCCTGCATTCCTGCCCATACGGCGGGCCTCAGCCAACCGAGTCGCCTCCCTTGCCACCGCCTTAGCACTGCTGGGCGATGTGCGACGGACCTCGGTCACGAAATCAGGAGTCAACGTCCCATAAAGCTGTTCCTCCATGATCAGGTCTTTCACATCCTCTGCCTTCGTCTCGTCCTTGCCAGCAGCCGAACACCACAGACTGAAGCAAGCCTTTAACCGGTCTAGAAACTGTTCAAACGTTTCCCCAACATCCTTTTTTCATGCTTCTAAACTTCTTCCGGTAGGCCTCGGCGTCCAACCGGAAATAGGTCAACAACGCTTCCTTCACATGCTCAAAATCAGCGAGGTCGGTAGCGTTGAGACGTAAGATAGCGTCTCTGGTCTTCCCTCGAAGCAGAGCAATGAGTCGAGACGACCAAGATGTCCTTTCCAACGACAGAGTGTGGCAACCCGCTCAAAATGGGCGAAGATACATATCCACATCGTCGGTATCATTGAGAGGATCAATAGCAACATGGCTGGTAGCTTCATCTTCCGCTCGTTGCGCAGCTAGCTCCATCTTGCGCTCCTTAAGCTTCAATTTTTCCCACTTAAGGTCAACCTCTTTCTGACGCAATGCTAACTCATCCTGCTCCTCCTTCTCCCTGGCTTCGAACTCTTTCTTGGCTATCCACTACCTCCTGGGCATGCCGGGACTTCTGGAGGGCAACTTCATCTTCCTTCTTCTGGGCATCTGCCCGAAGAATGGCGAGTCTAAGTGCGGCCTCCTCCTCTTCTCTGGCCAGCCTAGCTGCAGCCTCCTTCTCCTCTCTAGCGAAATCTAGCCGCAGCACGCTGCTCTTCCCTAGCCAACTCCCGGGCCCTATGCGCCTTCTTTATAATCAACTCTTGACTCCGTTCCTCCTCCTTAGCCAGATTATCCGCAACGAACTGGGCCAACTCTATCTTGTCGAGACCCAAATCCTTCCCAAGCAAAGTGTACCGCTGCACCGGGGACACGGTGACCTCATACTTTGCAGACCCCGGAGCAACCCGTGACCCCTTCCTACTGGATGTTGGTTCGCCAGCCGCAACAGCATCACCCGTACGCCCAGCAGGAGTGAACTCATATCCTTTTTCACCACTGACTTCCTCCTGCTGCAACGCGCGATGGGACCTAAGTTTACGATCGGTACCAGACGCCATCATCCACTGATCTCACAACGCAGCAGACTATCACCGCAACACAGCAACACGTTCGCAATGCACAGACCACGCCGCCCCCCCGGACTATGCCGCAACACACGTACCACCGACGCACTAACGCAAGACCAACCCCTTCACAAAGTTTTTTTTTTTTTTTTTTTCAACTAACACCTAACCCCACTAACTCCAGGTATAGGCTAACCAACCTTAGTCCAACCTGATCCCCCAGTAACACTAACCAGGAAGTTACCACTCAACCTCTAACTCCCCATTATAACATATTTTCCCTGTTGCACACAGCACCGATAACGAACGTTTTGTGCAGTTGTTCTCACAACACAATCATGGTTTATGCATACTCAACAATTCATCATGGCATTTCAACATTCAGCAAAGCCTATCAACATTCATTAAAACATGTCAACGTACCACAACAGGAAAAAGGGGAAGGATGACACATTTTCATACACACCATTTGCACCCCGGCTGCCCCACACCGAGACAGGACACGGACCATGTGACCAGGCTATTTATGTTTTTATTCAGAGCCCAGGTAACCGCGCTGCCAATCTAACAAATAGCACGCACCCTCCAACCACAACTTACAACTCCACACAACAAGACCCTATCACTCTACCCCAAAACCGAAACAAGTCTAACCCGACTATACACCTAGCTAAACCTATTCAACTACCCTGCATCTCCACCATATATGTCACAACATATAAGACGGTGACAGGGAACACCCTAGGGATGTAATGGGTTTCCCTATTTAAATCCTCCTCCCACTAACTAATACTAACACGCACTACAAAACAGTACAAAAAACAGACACAAGCAAACGAATACAGGTGCACAAACAGCCAATTTTATTTACAGTCACTCCCACAATCATTCACAATCACCCAACAGCACATATACCTTAACTTCCACATTACAACCCATGAGCACTCAAAGGACAGGCATATAAAACCAGAGTAAATTCCTTCGCCACAGCACCCAAGTGCACAGCGGTCATGCACAGACCCAACTCCGGTGCATACAAACACCAACCAATAACAACTTGCCCTCCTGTCGCTGGGAATCTCAAGGGATTCCGACCCACCCAGAGTCCAACCTAGACAAGGGGCACCACTGGCGGAATCACATGGTAACCAAGGGCTGGACTGCCAGGCAATTAGACAGCTCCACCGAAACACCGAAACAAACGCTCGGAAGCCAAGCCAACACACAGTCGACCGAGAGCTTACCGTGACACCCTACCAAGCGAGAGGTAGCAAGAGTGTCAGACACGATACTGCAACCGCCGAACCTTCGTGGACGGTTCCAGGAGTCGAAACTGATGAGAGAAGCCAAGCTAGCATCCCAGTCGACAAACTGACCACGCTTCCCTCAACCAATAGACAACAACAACACAAGCTGACCCTCACAGTGATCGTGGTCACACACACGTGAACATCGCACCCACAGACCTTCTTGCCTGGACTTACCTCCCTTAGCACGCACGCCAGAATTACAACGGCTACACACCTCAACGACAAAAACGCAACGGCGTCTTGCGCGTGACAGTCATTCAAAGACGTGCGCTTCAGCTCAGTCCATTTAATTAGGTAACATTGTCCAGCAGAGCGGTGGGTAACCGTTTCAAGTCAGAATGGCTCAAACAAATAGGTACGTGTCGTCTGCACGTAGCTTACACGCGCCTTACCAAATGCATCAGAGTGATCATTAATATCGATAAAAGAGGACGACCATGAACAAATCATTGGGGGATATCAAATTATTGTGTCTGAAACTGGGATTGTTTGTTATCAGGGAAAAAAAAAAACATGATGACGGTTAGAAAGAAACGATGTAGCACGAGAAAGAGCTTACTCGAAAACTTTATCTATGACCAGTTTACGTAGCTGCAAATTAGAATCAACAACGTCGATAGCTTTTCCAAAGTCGACGAACAATACCCCCGTAAATTTGTTTTCGCTTGTACTAACAACCCAGTCCTTGACATGATTAGTAAAAGCAGTGAGTATATAATTGATTTTTTTTTAATAAATCCCGCTTGTCTGGGATAAAGCAAGTTGTTTTGTGTAAGATGGATTTAGGATGTTTATAGATACGTTTTTTCAGCGAATTTGACAAAACTGATAGTATTGAAATAGGTCTGGAATTTGATAGCTTACTTTTATCCCCACACTTATCGGCAGAAATAATCTTGGCTAGGCTAAGAATGTAAGGAAAACAGCTTTGGACAACACCAGAATTATGAAAAATAAGTTACAGATTATGTGGTTTCAGGAGCACAGAGTTTGAGAATCTCACTCTCTAAATCATCAAGATCACGCGTGCTTGTCTGTTGAGATTTTGTAAGAAGAACATAAACATATACACCGTGACAGGAGAAATGACAGGTCCCGGTGTGACATGTTTAGAATAACGGAATTCTTTAAGCGTTTCAAGATCTTTCAAGAAGGACTGATCATTTACGATGGATGCGGAATATAGATCAGAAAACAATAAACAGTGGCTTAAATCATCCGATGAAACGCCTTTTAAAGACGCCGACATTTTATTGAGTTAATTCATTTTATTTCGTTTTATTTCATTTCTTGTGAGAATTTTAATGCTTTCTAAATTGATTTAGACTTTATTTGTCCCTTCCAAAATAAATCCCTGAATTATTTCTTTTTCGACGAACGTAGCATTGCCGTAACTTCATTTCTCCCTTTCTTTCTTTCTTTCTCTCTTTTTTTTTTTTTTTTCGTTCGTTCTTTCTTTCTTTCCCCATTTGTTTATTTATCTGATTATTCTTTAATTAATCCATTTATTTATTCATTTTTTCTAAAAAGCATGTCCTTATTTCCACATACCGTCATGGACGAAGTCAGTCAAACCAAGAAGGCTAGGTTATGTTTTGTTCACAGAGAGAGAGAGAGAGAGAGAGAGAGAGAGAGAGAGAGAGAGAGAGAGTCAAGAGAGAGAGAGAGAGAGAGAGAGACAGACAGACAGACAGACAGACAGACAGACAGAGAGAGCACAGACAGTTGGGTACCCAAATTGTGATTTTCAGACAAATGCTTCTTTCGTGTACCTGTCTTAACCCTGATTACTGATTTCAGAGAGAGTGAGCGGGAGAGAAAGAGAGAGAGAGAGAGAGAGAGAGAGAGAGAGAGAGAGAGAGAGAGAGAGACAGACAGACAGACAGACAGACAGACAGACAGATTTCAGAGAGAGTGAGCGAGAGAGAGAGAGAGAGAGAGAGAGAGAGAGAGAGAGAGACAGACAGACAGACAGACAGACAGACAGACAGACAAACAGACAGACAGACGGACGGATGGACGAAAGGACAGGCAGTCAAGCAAGCAGACAGACAGAGTCAGGCAGGTAGAGAGAGAGAGAGAGAGAGAGAGAGAGAGAGAGAGAGAGAGAGAGAGAGAGGAGGGGAGAGAGAGAGAGAGAGAGAGAGAGAGGGGGGGGCAGAGACTGAGAGAGATGGAGTATGAACAGGTAGTCAGGGGATCCGATATAACGTCTAAACAACGAAGGCAGCAGAAATGCATTTATTACCAACATGAAATGAGAGAGAGAGAGAGAGAGAGAGAGAGAGAGAGAGAGAGAGAGAGAGAGAGGTGGGGGAGTGGAATATGGAGGAGAAGAAGAAGAAGAAGAAGAAGAAGAAGAAGAAGACTGATAAGGAAGAAACATAGTTCTAGAGGTGTATATGGAAATTGAGCTGAAGTCCCCAGCTCCCATCTTCAAGCCAGCGTCCTCTTCTTCCCACGCTATCTTCGACATCATTGAGTTTTTGCATCTGCTAAACCTTTCAGCAGAGTTTCCATTTCTTGAAAACAGGCCACAGAGGGCCATGACTGTCTTCCACTGTGGTCATCAGAATTCGTAATAACTTTTTTTAAAGCACATTATCTCCGTCTCACATAAGAAAAAAAGTTAAAAGCATGTCCCAGTTGATGTGTCTGATCCCAGTGTGCTAGGAGAGTAGTCTGTCCAAGCTGTTGTTTGATGGAAAGAAGATGGTCACTCTTGGCCATTGATATTTTGAAAAGAGGACGGTTATTCATCCTGACCATTAAGGTATCAGAAAAAAGGGAATGGTCCATCCTGACCATGGATGTATTAAAGAGGAAGGTGATTCACCTCGGTTATTAACCTTTCATAACGAGAAAGATGGTCGAACCTGGCCATTGATGTATTAACGTGGAAGGTGGTCCATCCTGGTCATTGTTGTATCAAAGAGGAAAGTGGTCCATCCTGGTCACTGTTACAATAATGAGAAAGGTGATACATTCTGACCATTGATGTATTAAAGAGGAGGTGGTCCACCATGACCATTGATGTATCAGAAAGAGGAAGGTGGTCCACCATGACCATTGATGTGTCAGAAAGAGGAAGGTGGTCCATTCTGACCATTGATGTATCAGAAAGAGGAAGGTGGTCCATCCTGACCATTGATGTATCAGAAAGAGGAAGGTGGTCCACCATGACCATTGTTGTATCAGAAAGAGGAAGGTGGTCCATTCTGACCATGATGTATCAGAAAGAGGAAGGTGGTCCACCCTGACCATTGATGTATCAGAAAGAAGAAGGTGGTCCATCTTGGCCATGGATGTGTCAGAAAGAGGAAGATAGTACATCTTGGCCATTGATGTGTCAGAAAGAGGAAGGTAGTACATCTCGATGTGTCAGAAAGACAAAAGGTAGTCCATCTTGGCCATTGATGTATCAGAAAGAGAAAGTTTGTCCATCTTGGCCATTGATGTATCAGAAAGAGAAAGGTGGTCCATCTTGGCCATTGATGTGTCAGATAGAGAAAGGTGGTCCATCTTGGCCATTGATGTGTCAGATAGAGAAAGGTGGTCCATATTGGCCATTGATTTGTCAGAAAGAGAAAGATGGTCCATCTTGGCCATTGATGTATCAAAAAATGAAAGGTGGTCCATCCTGGCCATGGATGTATCAGAAAGAGAAAGTTTGTCCATCTTGGCCATTGATGCGTCAGAAAGAGACTGGTGATGCATCCTGGCCATTGATTAAATAAAAGAGGAAGGAGCCCATCCTGACCATTGATAATTTTAGAAAAAGAAAGGCGATCCTTCTTGGCTATTGACTGATGCATCCAAAAGAGTAAGGAGGTCCACTCTGCCCTTTGATAGATCAGAAAGAAGGTGAGTCCTGGCCGTTGATATAGCAGAATGAGGAAGAGATCCATCATGGCCATTGATGTATTAGAAGAGGTAAGATGCTCCATCCTGGCCTGTTGTGGAAACAGCAAGGTAATCCATCCTGGTCGTTTTTTGTTTTAGAAAGAGTTAAATCGGTCATCATTGTCATCAATTCAACAGAAAGACAGAGAGGACCATCCAGTCCACTGATACGTCAGAAAAAGAAAATAACATTGTCCTGGCCATTGATGTTTCAAAAGGAGTAAGGCAATCCCTCCCAATTATTGATGTGTCGGGAAAAGGGAGGACTATTCTGGTCCTTGATGCATTTCAACGGGTGAAGTGGTCCACGGGTCCATTGTACCTGTTGGGTGGTAAGTCAAGAAACGGAAACGTGGTCCATATCACGTCACTGATGTATTAGACGGAGGGAACATGACCTTTCTGGCTTAATACGTAAATATGGAAGGCTGTCCATATCTAGCTATCGATGT
>JADBJO010000253.1:127500-130000 GCA_016801955.1 Conus betulinus | reverse complement strand
GATCTGATATTGAAACTGAATTAAAAAAAAACACAAAAAAAACCAGAAAGAAAGACTGCCAAGGTCATTTGCTATTACGAGAGAGAGAGAGAGAGAGAGAGAGAGAGACAGAGAGAGAGAGAGAGAGACAGAGAGAGAGAGACAGAGAGAGAGAGACAGAAACAGACAGAGACAGAAACAGACAGACAGACAGACAGCGAGACACAGACAGACAGATAGAGACAGACAGACAGATAGAGCGAGACAGATAGAGACAGACAGAAAAACAGACAGACAATGAGCGTATTTTGATAAGCTGCTAACTGCATGAAGTTTATAAGTTTTTTTTATGTCAATCTCGTTTACTTTCTGATTTGAGTTTTGAGCTGTTAATTCTGTTCAGTGGAATGAAAAGGATGCAGACCTCAAAACAAAAACTAGTGGATCAACGATATAGCAGCATCAACGGACAGGCGACCAGCGGTCTGTCTCCTTCCCTCCTCGCCCCCATCCCCTTGGCTCCCTTCCCGACTCCCCACCGACGGCTTTACCCCCCCGCGTCCCTCCCTGCCGCGCCCACACAGTTATATCCACACAAGCACTCCTCGCTTCCTGAAGAGTGCTGTGAAACCCTTGAGCTGGTAAGGGAGAGGATGAGCCTTGGTGGTCTGTTTGAAGACACAACATGCCTCAGGCAGAGTGGAGCCTGTCTTAGACACCTCGTGCAAAGGAAAATAATGGCAGTGTCAAACGTCAAGGAGCAACAATTCGTGTTGGTATAGGCGTGCAGCATGTCGTTTCGTGTGTCTACTATTCATCGTCCTTTGGTTAGAAATAGGTTTCGAGTATGTACTCATTTTAAGATCTGCTTGAGTCTGGTGAAACATACTCTCGCATTTATTATCATGAGCCAGTCAACAGCCGTGCTGGTATTCGCTTGACTTCTCCTTGTTCGACAATCAAATAGCAGATCAGAACTGAACTAGATCTCATTAATTAAAGTCTACACATAACAAACATAAGTTTTGGAGAGACGTACTTAGCCATGTGACCAGTGGGGGTTCTATACTGAAGATAAAAATAGGTGTTGGCCAAACCAAGCAGGCAAATGCCAGTGAAAAGTAATTTTTGTTCACTGTTAAAGAAATTGTATTTACCCGTTAAATAGTCGGCAGTGCGGTGCAATGGCTCGAACATGTGACATATGTTCTATGAGTATTGCATCGTATATCATGTCTTTACACAAGAAGCTTCAAATTACTGATTTCTCTTACCTGGAGACAGTGTAGCGTGATTTAAGCATTACGTTGGAGTTACCAGAACTCCAGACATATAGAACAAATACATAAAATGACACAGTTAATGCACTTCGATCTTGTGGTTTTCTACAGATAACGAAAATGACCAACAAAATCCGATGGAACAAAAAAAAAAAAAAGAAACAGGGAATTAGTTGCTTTTTGGATAGCCTCTCTTTGCAGGTTCCAATTGACCTACCTCATGCGTGGTGCTCCCTTTGCAGTTTGCAGCCTACTTTAGAGTCAAAGAGACGAGACGAAAAGACTTCAGGAAGCGTGAACAATGAGATGGAGGAAGGAGACACAGCAATGTGAGGTGGAGGCAGAGAAGGATGGCGGAGGGGGGGGGGGGGGGAGTGGAGGGAGATCACAGGAGGGCTGACAGAGACTGCTGATTGGCTCTGGAGAGGAGAGGGGAGCACGAGCAAATTGCACTACCGTTGTATGCTTCCGAGTTCTTCCTTCGCTTCTCTGCATGCCTGCCTTTCTCTTTGCCCATTCTGCTCTATACAAATGTCCCCCCCCCCCCCCCCCCCCTCCCCCCCCCCCCCCCCCCCCCCATACCTCCTCTCTCTGTCTGTCTCCCTCTCTGTCACTGTCAGTCTGTTCTTTCTCTCTATCTTTTTTCTGTCTGTCTGTCTGTGTGTCTCTGTTTCTGTCTCTGTCTCCCTGTCCCTGTCTGTCTCTGTCTCTCTCTCTCTCTCTCCCTCTGTGTGTGTGTGTGTGTGTGTGTGTGTTGTGTGTGTGTGTGTGTGTTGTGTTGTGTTGGGTGTGTTGTGTTGTGTGTGTGTGTGTGTGTGTGTGTGTGTGTTGTGTTGTGTTGCGTTGTGTTGTGTGTGTGTGTGGTGTGTGTGTGTGTGTGTGTGTTGTGTTGTGTGTGGTGTGTGGTGTGTGTATGTATGTGTGTGTGTGTGTTGTGTGTGTGTGTGTGTGTGTGTGTGTGTGTGTGTGTGTGTGTGTGTGTGTGTGTGTGGTGTGTTGTGTGTGTGTGTGTGTGTGTGTGTGTGTGTGGTGTGTGTGTGTGGTGTGTGTGTGTGTGTGTGTGTGTGTGTGTGTGTGTGTTGTGGTGTGCACCTTATCGATACACTTTCATCGTGTTTAAACATCTTTCCTCTCCACAGTGTACCAAGCAAACTGCTTATAAGACGTGTCTTCACTTCACCAGTCAGTAGTCTGAAAGTCCCACGGGGGAGGTGAACGCTGCAGCAGTGTCTCCCCCTCTA
>JADBJO010000253.1:112500-115000 GCA_016801955.1 Conus betulinus | reverse complement strand
GTCGACAGTGGCGACAGCCTGGACAGTCAGAAGGGACTGCGGGGTGGACTTTAGAGAGTGCATGACAGTAAAAGGATAAGGGACTAGGTGAGGGTTAAGGGGAATAAATGACTGGAAGAGGATGGGAGACGAGCGGTGGATTTTAGAGAATGACTAACAGGAGGAAAGTGAGGTACAGTGTAGGTAGATCTGGGGCAGTGAATATGAGGAAGTTTGCTAGGGATCAGTGGTGGCTTTGAGGGAACAACGGAGGATAAAAGGAAGATTTAGTGGATAAACATTCACGGGAATATATGACTGGGCGGGGAGGGGGGAGGGAAGGGGGGGGGGAGGGGGGGGGGAGACAGACTGATGCTTGACTTTCAGTAAAAACTGTTCCAGAACATTTATACGTAATGATGTTTTCATAAAATTTCATCAATTCTGTCTTTATACTTGCCAAAAAAAAATTACAGTAGTCATTATTTACAAAGCCAGTCTTCTCTCAGATTTCGTTTTTACGTCGGACTCACTAGGTGAGCTTGCTTCCCCCACATGCCTCACGTAATACTCAGACGGTGTTTACAGCAGCAAAAGAAGAGGCCTCTGACCCGAGTGATAAACTGGGCAAGAAGGAGGAGAGGGGGAGGTGGGGGGAGGCGGGGGGAGGCGGGGGGATAAAAGTGATAAAGAAAAGAGATTATCCTGGCAAAATGCAGAACACGATGTCAATGGACATGGTAATGGAAGCCCCAACTGTGCACATCAATAGCGGGCAGTCTGTGGGCCTGAAGACTGGTAAACAGGGGATAGAAACGGAACGTGTTCAGCAGATGAAACCCGGGAGGGACCAAGCGTGTGTCATACTTTAGGGGATGATGTGTTGGTGGGCTTCTTACGTTGACAGGTCTTGACTGGGAGAGGAACACTCACACAACACACCTCAATAGCACGCACACACCCCTCCCTCCCCCCCCCCCCCCCCCTTCCACATGCACGAAAAAAAAAAAAAAAACGTGCACACACACTCACTCAGACACAGTCAAGCAGACAGGCAAGCACGCAGGCACACACGCCCATGCGCACGCTCGTGCACATACCCAGAGAGAGAGAGAGAGAGAGAGAGAGAGAGAGAGAGAGAGAGAGAGAGTGTGTGTGTGTGTGTGTGTGTGTGTGTGTGTGTGTGTGTGTGTGTGTGTGTGTGTGTGTGTGTGTGTGTGTGTGTGTGTGTGTGTGTGTGTGTGAGAGAGAGAGAGAGAGAGAGAGAGAGAGAGAGAGAGAGAGAGAGAGAGAGAGAGAGAGAGAGAGAGAGAGAGAGCCGCCAACTATAAGCCACTGACCTGCATAATGAATAGAGAAGTCGTTGTTCCAGCTCACGACTGATTCTAAAACAAAATCGTTATGTAGTCCATCAACAATAAGAGACGAGGGGGAATATGGATTCATATTTGTTTTAAATGCCATAATAATTCCCTTTACAACGGAAATTGTAATTCTCCTATAATAGCAATTAAAAAAAAAAAAGTTGCGATCATCACAAAGCGGTCATGGAAACTGCTTCGTGAGATCAATAATGCTGGCGTCACAAGAGATGTTTTGATGGCTGTTACATTCCTTAAACAGGTCCTGTCTCAAAAGACAGACATCAGCTGAGCTGTAAACACAGTCAGATCAGGCATGGCAGTTCTATCAGGCTTCCAGCAGACCGTCCACTTTCAAGAAGTGCAGTCCACTCAGTAATGCCTATGGTACCAGTGTTGTTGCACATGGCTCACAGATACCTGTGTTTGCAGGTAACGTATATTTCTATTTAAGAGCACTGTCATCATGGTCCTGATTACCGTTTTCATACTGGGTATAAACGAACGAACGAACGAACGAACGAATTTTTATTTTAAGAGGGTAGTGGACTAAGCATGAATGCTTTTTTACATCCAGCCCTCTGGGCAAGAAAACAAATCGATATATAGTAAAAAGCAAATAAAACAAACACACATGAAAAAATGGAACAATTGCTTGCATGAGAACCTTTGACAAAAAGAAGAAAGAAGAAAAAGAAACCAATAAAACACCACCACCACCACTACCACCAAAGAACAACAAAAAAAAACACAATAATCAGGGCAAGAGGGGGGGGGGGGGGGGAATGGAGAGAGAGAGAGAGAGAGAGAGAGAGAGAGAGAGAGAGAGAGAGAGAGAGAGAGAGAGAGAGAGAGAGAGAGAGAGAGAGAGAGACCGACCGACCGACCGACCGACCGACCGACCGACCGACTGGCAATAGATAGTCAGAGATAAGGAAGAGAAGAGGACAATGAAGCAGACATGGAGAAACACCCACAAAAAGCTTGAAAAAAAAAACATGAATGGTATGGGATGATCAGTGCAATTTGCATAGAATTGAGTCAACTTCGAACATCACATAGTTGTTGAATTAAATCTGAATTGAGAGTTTTCAATACATTTTCGGGTATAGCGCAGTCAAATCTGAGACATTCATAAGATATTTTTGAAAATTAGACTT
>JADBJO010000253.1:70000-85000 GCA_016801955.1 Conus betulinus | reverse complement strand
AGTTACCATTACCCCCCTACAACCGTAAGTACCCCCAGTTGCCCCCTCCCAAGATTCTGTCTGTATGCAGATGCATGAAACAGCTAAGATTCTCTCTCTCTCTCTCTCTCTCTCTCTCTCTCTCATCTCTCTCTCTCTCTCTCCCCTCTCTCTCTCTCTCTCATCTGTATATGTATAATATATACAATCTGGCTGGGGAGAGGGGAGAGAAGAAAGAAAACAGTGGGCGAGAGACAGAAAAAGAAAATCTTCCTAACACGTGTAATACAAAACGTTGAAAAAAAGACACAGAAAATGTGCATAATATAATTGGATTGTCGGGAAATCAATACAGACGGAAAAGTTCACATATCATGTATACTATACATATAAGGAGTCTAAATCTGATAGCACCTTCACAGGTAACTTTGGTGGGGACACATGTACATTCTTCTGCTCTTTGGGGGAAAGAAGGAATATGCCAAGGACTCCACACTGTAAGTGTGCGTTACTGTAAACTTGAAAACTGATATCCCTGTGCATCCTCCATAGTGGGAAGGACGGCTGTCAAACCAAACCAGCATTTTTCACCAGAGGAGGATGAGATTTGAAAAAAAATTGTTCATGTGGTACCCACAGTTGTTTTCTTCTCTTGAATTTGTTCTCTCTCTGTAAAGTTTGTCTACTACACACTCTGCAACACGACACCATTCTGGAATTTTAATTATGTGTGGTGTGTGTGTGTGTGTGTGTGTGTGTGTGTGTGTGTGTGTGTGTGTGTGTGTGTGTGTGTGTGTGTGTGTGTGTGTGTGTGTGTGTGTGTGTGTGTGTGTGTGTTTAGCAAAGAAAAAGAAAAGATAACATAAACTGAAGAAAGCTCTTACAAAATTTCCATTATAAACGGTTCATTCTTAAGCTTAGGTATCCACCGTGACTGCATTGACAGGTACCTTATACTTGTTCCAATTGTAGAATGCATATCCCAGTCTTGTTGATATTTTTTATATCCTATCATAACATGTATACCCCCCCCTTGTACTAGTATTTCTCCCTATTCAGAAAGTATCTCTCTAAGTCATGTTTATGTGTATTATTGTTGGATTAACTGTACCTACCCTCTTCTATCTTACCCGATACCCGAATCGCAATAAGAAGAATCGAAGAAGAAGAAGAATGCGAAGAAGAAGAAGAAAAATGCGAAGAAAGAAGAATGCGAAGAAGAAGAAGAAGAAGAATGCGAAGAAGAAGAAGAAGCGAAGAAGGAAGAAATGAAGAATGCGAAAAGAAGAATGCGAAGAAGAAGAAGAAGAAGAAGAAGAAGAAGAAAAGAAGAAGAAGAAGAAGAAGAAGAAGAAGAAGAAGAAGAAGAAGAAGAAAGAAGAAGAAGAAGAAGAAGAAGAAGAAGAATAAGAAGAAGAAGAAGAATGCGAAGAAGAAGAACAACAACAACAACAAGAAGAACAGAAGAAGAAGAAGAAACAAAAAGAAGAAGAAGAAGAGAGAAGAAGAAGAAAGAAGAAGAAGAAGAAGAAGAAGAAGAAGAAGAAAGAAGGAAGAAGAAGAGAAGAAGAAGAAGAAAAGGGGAAAGAAGTGCAGGGGGGGGGGGGGGGGGGGGGGGGAGATCAAGCATCGCTCGGAAATAACTGCCCACCATTCATTTGTTATAACTCATGTCAGACCACCAGTCACCAGTGTAGTCTTTTGCTGTCTGTTGGCTGTTCTTCCACTATGGCTGTGCTTAGTTGTAGTCTTTTGCTGTCTGTTGGCAGTTCCTCCACTATAGCTGTGCTCAAGTGTAGTCTTTTGCTGTCTGTTGGCAGTTCCGGCACTATAGCTGTGCTCAGTTGTAGTCTTTTGCTGTCTGTTGGCAGTTTCCTCCACTATAGCTGTGCTCAAGTGTAGTCTTTTGCTGTCTGTTGGCAGTTCCGGCACTATAGCTGTGCTCAATTGTAGTCTTTTTGCTGTCTGTTGGTAGTTTTCTGCACTATAGCTGTGCACAAGTGTAGCCTTTTACTATTGGTAGCTCCGGCACTATAGCTGTGCACAAGTGTAGTCTTTTGCTGTCTGTTTGTAGTTCCTTCATATAGCTGTGCACAAGTGTAGTCTTTTGCTGTCTGCTGGTAGCTCCTGCTCTATAGGCTGTGCACAAGTGCATTTTTTTTTGCTATCTCTTGGCAGTTCCTGCATTATAGCTGTGCATCCGGTGTAGTCTTTTGCTTTCTACTAGTAGTTCCTGCACTATTGCTGTGCAACAAGTGTAGTTTTTCCGCTGTCTGTTGGCAGTTTCTGCACTATAGCTGTGTACAATTGTAGTCTTTTGTTGTCTGTTAGTAGTTCCTGCACGATAGCTGTGCACAAGTGTAGTGTTTTGCTGTCTGCTGGTAGTTCCTGCACTACAGCTGTGAAACAGTGTAGTCTTTTGCTGTCTGCTGGTAGTTCCTGCACTATAGCTGTGAAATAGTGTATAGTTTTGCTGTCTGCTGGTAGTTCCTGCACTATAGCTGTGAAATAGTGTAGTCTTTTGCTGTCTGCTGGTAGTTCCTGCACTATAGCTGTGAAATAGTGTAGTCTTTTGCTGTCTGCTGGTAGTTCCTGCACTATAGCTGTGAAATAGTGTAGTGTTTTTGCTGTCTGCTGGTAGTTCCTGCACTATAGCTGTGAAATAGTGTAGTCTTTTGCTGTCTGCTGGTAGTTCCTGCACTATAGCTGTGAAATAGTGTAGTCTTTTGCTGTCTGCTGGTAGTTCCTGCACTATAGCTGTGAAATAGTGTAGTCTTTTGCTGTCTGCTGGTAGTTCCTGCACTATAGCTGTGAAATAGTGTAGTCTTTTGCTGTCTGCTGGTAGTTCCTGCACTATAGCTGTGAAAATAGTGTAGTCTTTTTGCTCTCTGCTGGTAGTTCCTGCACTATAGCTGTGAAATAGTGTAGTCTTTTGCTGTCTGCTGGTAGTTCCTGCACTATAGTTGTGCATCCAGCTCAGTGACTCTGCACTGACCTCTTGTTATGCCTGCATGACTTACACATTTTCGGAAAGATCGGCCAAGAACTTTCTGAGATTTTCCGTCAAGAAGAAAACCATAAGGGGCAGTTAGTAACGGCTATAACGGTTAACGTAACCATCAGGCATCTCTGTGACCCATAATGATCATACCTACAAATTTTCAGAAAGATCGGCCAAGTACTTTATGAGATATTCCATAAAGACAAAAAACAGTTATGGGTCGTTATAGCTGTTAGTAACGGCCATAACGGTAAATTAAACGTCGGGCATGATCCGTGACCCATAATGAACATACCTGCAAATTTTCAGAAAGATCGGCCAAGTACTTTCTGAGATATTCCATAAAAAAGAAAAACTATCATGGGCCGTTACAGCCGTCAGTAACGGCTACAATTGTAAACTAATACGTCGGGCATCATCCGTCGCCCATAATGAACATACCTACAAATTGTCAGAAAGTTCGGCCGAGTACTTTCTGAGATATTCGATAAAGAAGAAAAAACAATTATGAGCCGATATAGCCGTTAGTAACGATATAACGGTAAACTAAAACATCGGGCATCATCCGTAAGCCATAGTACACATACCAGCTAATTTTCAGAAAGATCGGCCAAGGACTTTCAGAGATATTCCATAAAGATGAAATACCGTTACAGGCCGCTTCAGCCGTTAATAACGGCTATAACGTTAAAATAAAATATCGGGCATCATCCGTGACCATTAATGAACATACCTGCTAATTTTCACAAAGATCGGCCAAGTACTTTCCGAGATATTCCATGGAGAAGAAAAACCGTTACAGGCCCGTTACAGCCGTTAGTAACGACTATAACGGGGCAAACTAAAACATCGGGCATCATCATGACCCATAATGAACATAACTGCTAATTTTCACAAAGATCGGCCGAGTACTTTCTGAGATATTCCATAAAGAAGAAAAACCGTTACAGGCCGTTACAGCCGTTAGTAATGGCTCTAAAGGTAAACTAAAACACCAGGCATCATCCGTGACGCATAATGAATATACCTGCTAATTTTTACAAAGATCGGCCACGTACTTTCTGAGATATTCCATAAAAAAAAAAAAACCGTTACAAGCCGTTATAGCCATTAGTAACAGCTATAACGGTAAAGTAAAATATCGGGCATTATTCGTGACCCATAATGAACACCCCGCTAATTTTCACAAAGATCGGTCAAGTCTTTCTGAGATATGCCATAAAGAAGAAAAAAACCGTTACAAGCCGTTACAGCCGTTAGTAACAGCTATAACGGTAAACTAAAACATCGCTCATTATTCGTGACCCATAATGAACATACCTACAAATTTTCAGAAAGATCGGCCAAGTACTTTCTGAGACACGCCTTTAAAGAAGAAAAACCGTTACAGGCCGTTACAGCCGTTAGTAACGGCTATAACGTGGTAAATTAAAACATCGGGCATCATCCGTGACCATTAATGAACATACATACAAATCTACAGAAAGATCGGCCAAGTACTTTCTGAGATATTCCTTAAAGAAGAAAAACCATTACAGGCCGTTACAGCCGTCAGTAACGGCTATAACGGGGTAAAACTAAAACATCGGGCATCATCTGTGACCCATAATGAACATACCTGCTAATGTTCATAAAGGTCGGCCAAGTACCTTCTGAGATGTTCCATAAAGAAGAAAAACCGTTACACAGCCCGTTACAGCCGTTAGTAACGGTTATAACGGGAAACTAATACATCGGGCATTATTCGTGACCCATAATGGACATACCTACAAATTTTCAGAAAGATCGACCAAGTACTTCCTGAGATACGCCATAAAGAAGAAAAACCGTTACAGGCCGTTACAGCCGTTAGTAACGGCTATAACGAGGTAAACTAACACACATCGGGCATCATCCGTGCCCCATAATGAACGTACCTGTTCATTTTTCACAAACATCGGCCAAGTACTTTCTGAGAAATTCCATAAAGAAGAAAAAACCGTTACTGGCTGTTACAGCAGTTAGTAACGGCTATAGCGGTAAACTAAAACATCGGGCATCATCCGTGGCCCATAATGAATATATCTACAAATTTTCAGAAAGATCGGCCCAGTAGTTTTTGTCTGGAGCGAGTGGAACACATTTTGACCACGGACACACAGACATACAGACACACAGACACACAGACAGCATTTCTTCGTTCCCATTCTAAAGTACTCCCTGTTCCATAAGAACTGGGAGTACAAAAAGAAATAAAAAGAAAAGAAAGGTTGGGGAAAGGGGCGAACGGTGAGTGGAAAGAGACATTCAAAGAAGGAACAAAAGAACACAGAAAAAGCAAAAAAAAAACAAACAAACAAACAAACAAACAAACAAACAAACAAACATAGTATTTAGGTCCTCTGACATAAACCAAGTAGACAATGAAAGAAAGGAAGGAAAGAAATGAACAAGGAAAGACAGAAATAAAGCATGAATGGGCAAAAAGAGTATGGAGCGAGAGAGAGAGAGAAGAGAGAGAGAGGGAGAGAGAGAAGGGGAGAGAGAGAGAGAGAGAGAGAGAGAGAGAGAGAGAGAGAGAGAGAGAGAGAGTTACATAAAACAGAGTAAAACAGTAATAAAACGAAAGAAGGAAACGAAGGAAAGAAAGAAAGGAAGAAGGAAAGAAAGAATGAAGAACAGAAAGAGAAAGAAGAAAACTAGGAAAGCAAAAACAAGAGAAGACAGAAGGGTGTTCATTCAAAGAAGAAAGAAAAACAATGGAGCTGTCAGAGAAAATGAGGGAATGAGAAATGTGAACGAAACGAAGAAACTAAAATAAAACAAAAAAGACAGAACCAATGAATATTGAAGAGAAAAAATTGAAAGAAAGAAAAAAAGAAAAAAAGAAAGAAAGAGAAGTACAATGACAGAAAGAAAAATGGAAAAGAGTGCAAAAAAAAAAAAAAAAAATCAAAGAAAAAAATAGAAAAGAAAGAAACAAGAATGAATGAAGAGAAGTGAGAAAGAAAAAAACAAACAACGAGAGAAAAGTCAAAAGAAAGAAGGACAAAAGAAAAAAGAAAAAGAAAGAAAGAAAGAAAGAAGAAAAGAAAGAAAGAAAGAAAGAAAGAAAGATACAGGGGAAGATGGAAAGAAGGAAGCTGGGTTACAGAAACGAAGAAGGAATAGTGTACAGATTCTGATGGAAAGAAACTAGAACAGAGAAAGAAAGAAAGATAGAAGGAAGGATGGATAGGAAGAAAGGGGAAAGAAAAGTAAAAAAAAAAAAAAAAAAAAAAAAAAAAAAAAAAAAAGAAAGAAAGAAAGAAAGAAGGGGAAAAGGCGAGAATACAGAAAATGTAAGACAAAGAAGTTGCAGAGAGAAAGAAGGAGGCATGGCAAAAATAGAGAGAATAAAAGAAGAAAGAAGGGACTATCGGAGAAGTGAATAGGAGGAGAGAAGAGATCACGGGGAAGAAAGAAACAGAGAAAGATGAAAGAAGAATGAAATTCGAGAGGGTGGGGAAAGATGAAAAGAAGGGGGGGGGGGATTCGGGAGGGGGGGGGGGGGGGGGGGGGGGGGGGGGGGGGGGTGGGGGGGGGGGGGGGGGGGGGGGGGGGGGGGGGGGGGTAGTAAAGACAGACGAATGGAGAAGAAGATGAACGAAAGAAATGAAAAAAAAGAAGCACTGACAAATAAAGCTAGCGGAAGAAAGGGTGGTGGGAGGGTGGTGGTGTGGGAAAAACAGACAATTGGGGAAGACGAAGAGCGAAAGAAATGAAGAAAGAAGCACTGACGAATAAAGAGAGCGGGGGAGAGTTGAGCAGAGGGAGGCGGGTGGGGGAGGGGGGTGGGGGGGGGGGGGGCAAACATGTTAGCAAGCAAGAAATGAGATAGGAAAAAAAAAAAAAGAACGGGATGGAAGGACTGAAGAAAGACAGGGATGCGGAGAAATTTAAAGGTAAAACAGGTACAATTGGGGAAAGAAAGAAAGAAAGGAAGAGAAAAAAGGAAAGAAAGATAGAAAGAAAGAAAGATAGATAGATAGATAGATAGATAGAAGGAATGTTCCACGCTGCTTGTGTAGGCATCATAAATGAGTCAAATGTGAAACACCTTTCACAATATTTCTCTCTCTGTTCTGCACGTTCTCCGGACACTGATTGTGTGAGGCGAGTGCGTCGAGGTGTACTGATGGCTGCACACCAAAAGTTAATGCGCCAAGGCCCTGCTTAAGGAGTCGAGTATTTATAAACCGGGCAATCAGACTGTTTTGAGAATTCCTTTTTGTATGTGTGTATCTGAAATTTGATTCTCCTCATCTTCTTTCTAATGGCCATCCAGGCAGTTCCAGTCAAAGGAATGGGACTATTTCGGCGCCTTCAGCTGGCGCAAAGATAGGATCACGAATGAGGGCGAAGGCTTAAACTGTAAGGTCAACTAACGGGAAGGTCATGTACTTGAAGACTGTTTGTGATTTCATCTGTGATAATCCCCCCAAACAAGGGAAATAATTGGTGGGGAGTTGTTCGTCTGATCAATGATCAGTTTTACATGAAATGCTGGCTCAAATTTATGGTAGGCGTCAAAACGCTTGCATGGATTATTATCGTATTTTAGTGCAGAATCCTAATTGTGGCCTGTGGCCTGATACGAGTTCCAAGATGGCCAGCTCTGTATTTCCGCTCGCATTGCGAAGCAGCGAGACAGAGGAAGCAAAGCTCATCCATTTTTTTTTTCAGTTGAGTGCCCACCTTACCCCCAATTCCCCGCTCCATTTCCCACCACCACCCCTACTTCACTTTTCCCTCCCCCCCTTCCAGCCCCCACCATCTTTCTGTCTTCTTCCACCGCCTCGAGTACAGTTTCCCCTCGCTGTCATCTCAAAGTCTTTGGCAATCTGGCTGCAATAAAGCCTGACGATAGCCGTGACACATGCAGCAGAACACAAAACAAATGGATCGTGCAAGTGAGAAAAGGGAAAGCGATCCACAAAGCATCCCAAAGTATAAAACAAAATGTGCTTTTATCTCTGAAACTTAGACAGGTAAACACAAATATAGAAACAAAGTGGACGAACAGGTAACGTATTCATATTGGTCTGATTTTTTTTCCATTAATTCTGTTTTCATTCTGTTCTACAGGTAACAACAATGTAATAACAAAAAGTGGACAAGCAAGTAACAGAACCATATGAATGTTTCAAAGTGTAATTTTTCCATTCAAATTAACAGTCTTAGGCAGTTTCATTGTGTTCAAATGTTCAACACGAGTGTGTGTGTGTGTGTGTGTGTGTGTGTGTGTGTGTGTGTGTGTGTGTGTGTGTGTGTGTGTGTGTGTGATCGTTCGTTCTTTAATTTGTTATGTGTGTGTGTGTGTGTGTGTGTGTGTGTGTGTGTGTGTGTGTGTGTGTGTGTGTGTGTGTGTGTGTGTGTGTGTGTGTGTGTGTGTGTGCATGTGTGTTTTGGGGGTGTATGCATGCGAACGATTGGTGTTGATTTTGGGCGCATATAGGTATTATAATGCAATTAGGCCGAGATAAAATAAATAATAATAATTTAAACAAAAAAACATACATACTGAATCCAAAACTTTAAAAGAAACACTAAATAAGCAACGTGTGTGTGCGTGTGTGCGTGCGTGTGTGTGTGTGTGTGTGTGTGTGTGTGTGTGTGTGTGTGTGTGTGTGTGTGTGTGTGTGTGTGTGTGTTGTGTGTGTGCGTGTGTGCGTGCGTGCGTGTGTGTGTGTGTGTGTGTGTGTGTGTGTGTGTGTGTGTGTGTGTGTGTGTGTGTGTGTGTGCGCGCGCGCATAATACATTTTTATGTTGATATCCTGAGGAATAACAAAACATTAACATAACCAAACGCAAGAGAACGAAAAATAACATCAAGATCGTTCCAGCTCTTTTCACAGATGCAGATGTCACAGAATCGTACCGATCTTAAAGCCACTGTTACTATTTTCAGCATTGTGTTTTATATTACACGATGGCCCTTCTCTAAGAAATATGGACCAGCTAATTCAGTTGCTTTGCACGCTGATGAACACCACAGCCATCTGATACTGTATGCAGACATTGCAACAAACGCTGTTAGATTTTGTAAACACAGGACCATCTAATACTATTTCTGTCTGACAGAGATGCCGATTTGAATAAATACATCACGAAAGGTAGGACCAAAACAGGCCACGCATATAAACACACACACACACACACACACACACACACACACACACACACACACACACACACACACACACATATATATATATATATATATATATATATATATATATATATATATATATATATATATATATATATATATATACACTTTGAATTAGCAATCCAAGCAGTCATTTAATTGCTGAGGCGAATCTTAACAAGATATCTAGCCATATATCTTGAATATTACGTTGTTGCTATAAAAATGACAGAACGTTGGTTTTTCTTACGGGCAAATCTGACAACAACAAAAAAGTTACGTTAACTCAGGTAAAAGTCAAAAACATCACATTAAAACATCACATTGTGTTCTTCACTCGTGTTTGTTGATGCACATTTGGAATAGTTCAGTACGAACACACGACTTTTCTGTCAAGCAAGGTCGGCAATGCGTGTTTAGTGGCGCAAGGGAGGGTGGGGGGGGGGGGGGGGGGGGGCTGAAATAGGGGAAAGAGGGGGGGGAAGGAGGGAATGAAGGAGGAAGGGGAGAGGGGACTATATGAATGAGGTGTCTGTGCGTCGTGTGAGAGAGAGAAGGGAGGAGATTGATGGGGAGCTTTTGGGTGCCCCTCTCCCCCCTCCCCCCTCCTATCCAGTAATTCATTGCTTTTGGTATACTGTTCTAATCAATATTGTCTTATCATTCGTACTAATTAATAGTTCCTTTTCATTTCTTTTTCAGTTTTATCCTTCAGATGTGTGAAGTAACCCTTTTTTTGGGTCAACTCTCTTGGTGGACGCATTTTCCGTTTCTGATGTGTCTTCTTTTCCTTTTTTTTTTTTTTTTTTTTGGTTCGTCTGAGCTCATTATTTTTGTCTTCCATTTTCAGATCATTATTTTCTCTTTTTTTTTGGTTGGTGTTGTTCTGTTGCTGTTTCTTTTTAAGTTTTATCCTTCAGATGTGTGAAGTAACCCTTTTTTGGGTCAATTCTCTTGGTGGACGCATTTTCCGTTTCTGATGTGTCTTCTTCTTTCCCTTTTTTTTTTTTCTTTTTTTTTTTTTTTTTTTTGGTTCGTCTGAGCTCATTATTTTTGTCTTCCATTTTCAGATCATTATTTTCTCCTTTTTTTGTGGTTGGTGTTGTTCTGTTGCTGTTGTCGTTATTGTTGTTGTTGTTGCTGTTGCTGCTGTCGTTGTTGTTATTCTTGTTGCTCATCATCTTCTTCATCGTCGTCGACATCGTCGTCGTCGTCGTCGTCTTCGCCATCGTCGTCGGCGTCGTCGTTGTCTTCGTCGTCGTCGTCGTCACCGTCGTCGTCATCGTCGTTGACGTCCACGCCTCCCTCACATTATCTGTTTTATATTGTCGTCGGTGTTGATTTTTGTTGTTGTTGTGTGATGATGTATTGGTTGGTGTTGTGTTGTTGTTGTGTTGTTGCTATTTGCTATTTTTCTTCTTCTTCTTCTTCTTCTTCTTCTTTCTTCTTTCTTCTTCTTCTTCTTCTCTTCTTCTTCTTCCTCCTCCTCCTCCTCCTCCTCCTCTCCTCTCCTCTTCTTCTTCTTCTCTTTCCTTCTTCTTCTTCTTCTCTTCTTCTTCTTCTTCTACTACTACTACTACTTATTTCTTTTTCTTTCTCCTCCTCCTCCTCGATCCTCTTCTCTCCCTTGTCCTCCCTCCTCCTCCTCTCCTCTTCCTCTTCCCTCCTCCTCTCCTCCCCTCTTGCTCCTCCTCCCTCCTCTCCTCCTCCTCCTCCTCCTCCTCCCTCCTCTTCCTCCTCTCTCCTCCTCCTCTCCTCCCCTCCTCCCCCTCCCTCCTTCTCCTCTTCTCCTTCTTCTTCTTCTTTTTTCTTTTTCCTCTCATCGTCCTCCTCCTCCTTCACCGCCACCTCCTCCTCTTTCCTCTTGTTGTTGTTGTTGCTGTTGTTGTTGTTGTTAGTCTTCTTCTTCTTCTTTTACTACTACTACTACTACTACTACTACTACTACTACTACTACTACTACTGTTGTTGTTGTTGTTTCTTCTTCTTCTTCTTCTTCTTCTTCTTTCTTCTCCTCCTCCTCCTCCTCCTCCTCCTCCTCCTCCTCCTCCCTCCTCCTCCTCCTAATGCGTTTCTGGTACTGATCGATTTCTTGACATCTTCTCCGCTGATGGTCTTACAGTTTCAACATTTTTGTCTTCCAGTCTTCTGACTCTCAATCCCTCTAGTCACATCATGTTTGCAGACGTACGGTTCTCTGGAGAGTCTTTCGGCATTTTCAGCAATTCCATTTTGTTTTCCAAGTGGTTTCACACACACACACACACACACACACACACACACACACACACACACACACACACACACACACACACACACACACCATGCGCGCACAAACACACATACACACGCACTCTCTCTATCCCTTTCCCCTCACCCACCTCTCACTCCACACATACGCACACACACACACACACACACACACACACACACACACACACACACCACACACACACACACAGTGGAGAGAGAGAGAGAGAGACACACAGAGCGAGAGAGAGAGAGAGAGAGAGAGAGAGAGAGAGAGAGAGAGAGGAGAGAGAGAGAGAGAGAGAGAGAGAGAAAGAGAGATGTCATAAAGGCCAAGGGTCCTTTGCAGGAGATTGTCCAGTGGGATTCATACGTCACATTGGTACTGGTGGTTGTCATGTCATACAAAAACGATGGCCTTTAAAAATCCTTTTGACAAGTAAATAGTTTTTGTTTTTTTCACTTGATATTGGCTTTCAAAAATTTCATTTGAACAGACTTAACATTAAAAATTATTTGGTGGGATACACGCGCGCAACACACACACACACACACACACACACACACGCGCGCGCACACACGCACGCACGCACGCACGCACGCACGCACACACACACAGACGCTCGCCCGGGCGCGCACGTGCAGAGAGAGAGAGAGAGAGAGAGAGAGAGAGAGAGAGAGAGAGAGAGAGAGAGAGAGAGAGAGAGAGAGAGAGAGAGAGACTCTGACACTTTGTCACTTTGATATTTTATTGTCATTACCAAAGAGGTCTTTTGACAAGGGGGGAGAGGTAACAGAACAAAAAACATTTCCCTCTTCCTTTCCTGCATACAAATAGTACACTTTCATTCCTAGTGTGTATCAAATCCAGGTTAACAAAAACAATTAATTCGTAGCATTTCCTTATGTCCTCACGCAAAGGAGTAAAAACACCTTAAAGACCCACTCGACCATCCACTCAATCAAATGATGACATTGTATTTTACTGATTTCTTCCACATGCGATGAATGATACATTCAGATATCTCTTATAATGTATTATCTTAAATTTCACTGTCCTTCATATGTCTAATTTTAAATGCTTCCGCGATGAATTTCGCAACTGATTTAATTACAGACTTAACATTAAAATTATTTGGTGGGATCACACACACACACACACACACACACACACACACACACACACACACACACACACGCACGCACGCACGCACGCACGCACGCGCACGCACGCACGCACGCACGCACGCACACACACACACACACACACACACACACACACACACTCACACTGAGAGAGAGAGAGAGAGAGAGAGAGAGAGAGAGAGAGAGAGAGAGAGAGAGAGAGAGAGAGAGAGAGAGAGAGAGAGAGAGAGAGAGACTATACCCGTAAAGTAGAAAGAGGGAGTGATGCCAGTTTTATGATTCAAGTCGCACATGTGCGTCTGTGTTCATCACGTATCCTGTTTACAGCTTGCTTTCCGCATGCTTTAAGCAGTTAAATCGCCAACAGTTGAACAATATTTTCACCATCAGTTGAACAATAGTTTCATTTGATGGTCACCTTAGCAACATACATATGAAGCAGATATGGATTCAATACCCCAGTTGTGTTGAAAACAAACAAAAACAAGCAAGCAAAGAAACAAACAAACATGTCTTTGATGAGTTCGTCTTGAATACGATGCAAGATTCAGAAGTGTTTATGGAAGATTCTGTACAGTTGACAGATTTTACGGACCGTAAACATCAAGTTCAGCAAAATCAGTCACGGAGACGGATGATGAAGTGCACAAACTTCTCTCCGTTCAACTAATCTATTCAGAATGAAAGCTTCAAACCCGAAGAGTTATGTACAGCAACTCAAATGATAACACAGAGTTTCTACATGGCTTCAGCTGATTTGTGTCATGCGCATTATCCTGTGCCAGTAAAATCATGTTTTAAGAAATGTTTGAAATTTCAATAGATAAATCCGTCACATTAGTACACTTGCTTTGCGAATTGCCTCTCTGATTATGTACTTTTGTTCACCAAGCTTTTTGTAATCTGTGCATTCAACTTCACGGTCACATGGCTATTTGTCCGAGGTCGTGACTGATGGCTGCTGTCCACAGGAGCGGAGTTTTGACAGCTGTGCTGAAACTATGCAAATGACTGTGCAGTTATTTGGTCATTAGGATTTCTGCTTCGTACAAAGCGCTCCGTGCTCATTCCATGTAAAACCAAAAAAGTGTGACTGGTCGATTTCTGGTAAGATTTAGAAAACATGACAATGACTTGGCCAGTGGGAAACAAAAAATTGTAAATTCTGAAAACGTTTGTCAAGACCTCAGACAGAAGAAGACGGTGGCGATAACAAAAAAAAAAATTGGCAACGTTGTCGACTTGCTGTTTCCCTTTTTCCTACCGCCACTGGGGGCCACTTAGTTTGCTGGCATTTAATGAGAAATAACTTTGAAGGGCTGAATGAAAGCAGAAAAGCAATCTGAGCCAGGATTGGTCTGGCGGGTAGAGAAGGATGAAGATTGTTTTTCGATCATTGACAACCACCAATCCAGAGATACGGACAAGAATTGGATCCACAAAAAGTTTGGAGAGCTGTTTGGCAATGAACACAGACTGAAGGCAGGTAGACTAGGACTGCGCTGAGCCCGCATATCAATTTCTTGAGCTTTTGCGTATTGTGTATGCATTGAAAGGTTTCAGAATAATCCGGATGGAAAATATGTGAACGTTTCAACAGATAAATCATGTGATGTCTGGAACATGAGAAAGGTAGGTAGCTCTCATCCTGGTGAGTGTTCTGATATAGCCCACAGAATCTGGATCTGGCCCAAAAGGAGATACATTTGGCAAACAGTTATCTGTCATTCCAGGGAAACATAATATGTGTGCTGATACTCATGCGAGATATTCTGATGACAGGACCAGGAAGCATTTAAAACATGATGCTTATTTATATCCAGTCGAGATGTTCTGATTATAGGACTGAGCGGCATTTGAAACTTAGTATCGTCCGTAGACTGACTGACTGAAATACTGAACATGCGTAACACTGACCTGCTTACATCTCTGTGAATGTTTAGATAAATTCTTTCGCGCCTTGGGGAACAGACTCAGACCTTCAGGCAATTGACGCTTCGAGTTTAGATCTGGGGCAGTTGACAGAGAATGACTTTACCACATTTGGCTTGCTGCAAAAAGTACTCACCAAATGAAGGAAAGGAAGACGGGGAGTAACTGTTGCTACACCCCAAACAACTGACTCCGGAAACCAATATTACCTCCGATTGACCCACCTGCAGTTCCTCTTTCCACGAGACCCAGAGATCTCCAGCTATCTCACGACAACGCCCCCGCACCTTCTCTACAGGCAACGGCAATTGATGGTAGACAGCTCGCCTGAAAAGGAGTCTAATCGTAAGGAATCAGTGGACTTCAGTGTTGACTTTGCATGGGGGTCCTGGCTATCAGCAATAAAAAGTGCAGAATGCTTCGTGCCTTTCCTGGTGGAAAAAAGAATTCTTCTGTTGATGAAGTCATAGGCTCGGCATTCATTTTCGACAGCAGTTCTTCAGTTCTTGACATTCTTGTTTTC
>JADBJO010000253.1:57500-60000 GCA_016801955.1 Conus betulinus | reverse complement strand
TAATTCTTCTCACCCAGTTATTGCCATGAGTTTTCCCAGTCCTATTTCTTCCCACCCCATTCTTCCCCCCATTTTTCCTCTCTTCCTCTGCCTCCCCGACCTTACTCACACCCCACTTCATCACTCGTTTTTTCCCCCACCCAACTTCTGTCCTACTCCAATTTCCCCCATTTCTCAGCTATCGAAAGAAGCATTCTAAACTGTCCAAATCTTGATTAGCTTAGCTCTCTCAGGAAGTTATGCTACAGACTCCACCACGTTCCCCCTCCGGGTGGAAATTCATAACAGAGATGTAGTTCAATCAGACACTTCTGTTTCAATTCCCCTTGTCTTGATTGACAGATCACCTACTCTTCCATATATGCATCATCCGAAAACCGAAGTACATATCAAATGATGGGGTGATATGTTGCATCTGACATACAATGTCTCTCTATTGTCTTCAGTGCCAAGTTTGGGGTTTCCCTTTGAAACCAACTTCTCTTGATCATGTGAGCAACGTGGTAACATTGACACGATGTTTCTACGTTTTTTTTTGACAAGATCATGTGTCGTTGCTGAAACAAGTAATACTGCCTGCTTTGTTGGCTTCTTCAAAACTATCTTGCTTGCTTCATTCCCTTCAATGATAAACTCATGTAGTCTTACCATACACACACACACACACACACACACACACACACACACACACACACACACACACACACACACACACACACACACACACACACACACGCACGCACGTACACGCACGCACGCACGCACGCACGCACAGCACGCGCGCGCACGCGCAAAACACACACCCGCCCAACCACACGCCCACACCATACCCTCACACACACACACACGCGCGCGCGCGCACGCGCGCGCCCGCGCGCAAGCTTGCACGCAACTCTCATGTACGCACGCACGCAGCCCCCCCCCCCCCCCCCCCCACACACACACGCACTCACGGAGGCACGCACACACACAAGCACAAACACACACACATACACACACACACACACACACACACACACACACACACACACACACACACACACACACACACACACACACATACACGCGCACGCACACACACACACACACACACACACACACACACACACACACACACACACACGCACACACACACACACACACACCACCTCACACACACACACACACACACACACACACACACACACACACCACACACACACACACACACAGGGAAGTAAACCCTCCTCGGACAAACGTTTCTGCCGTGAGCTCTTTACACTGTAACGGGGCAGTTCTGCATCACGTTTATGAGTCCTAAAGGCCTCTCTCTGCTGCCCCGATCGATTTGTTGTCCTCCCTCACTTCTGGAATTCGAACCAGAAATATGTGGATGGGAGGGCATCTCCTAGCCTTGTCGTTTTAGACGTATGTCTTCGTCAAAGGGCTATGGGCCACCTGCTCAGGTCACAGGGCTATAGAACACCTGCTCTCAGGTCACAGGGCTACGGGACACCTGCTCAGGTCACAAAGCTATGGGACATCTGCTCAGGTCACAGGGCTAGGGGACACACCTGCTCAGGTCACAGGGCTATGAGAACACCTGCTCAGGTCACAGGGCTAGGGGACACCTGCTCAAGTCACAGGCTAGGGGACACCTGCTCAGGTCACAGGGCTAGGGACACCTGCTCAGGTCACAGGGCTATGGGACACCTGCTCAGGTCACAGGGCTAGGGGACACCTGCTCAGGTCACAGGGCTAGGGGACACCTGCTCAGGTCACAGGGCTAGGGGAACACCTGCTCAGGTCACAGGGCTAGGGGAACACCTGCTCAGGTCACAGGGCTAGGGAAACACCTGCTCAGGTCACAGGGCTAGGGGACACCTGCTCAGGTCACGGGGCTAGGGGAACACCTGCTCAGGTCACAGGGCTAGGGGAACACCTGCTCAGTCTACAAGGCCTGAAACAGAATGGCAACCGGCAGAAGAGGAATACCGGTACTGACGCGGCCTTCGCTGTTTTATTTGCAGAGCTAGGAGAGAGAGAGAGAGATACAGAGAGAGAGAGAGAGAAGAGGAGAGAGAGAGAGAGAGAGAGAGAGAGAGAGCTAGAGAGAGAGAGAGAGAGAGAGGAGAGAGAGAGAGAGACAGAGACAGACAGACAGACAGACAGACAGAAGACAGATAAACAAACAGACAAACAGACAGACAAGCAGACAGACAGACAGATACGGAGAAAAAGACAGAGAAAAGACAGACAGAGAGAAGACAAACAGACGGACAGACGTACAGACAGACAGAAAGACAGACAGACAGACAAAAAGACAGAGAGAAAAGTGAAAGAGAGACAGATAGAGAGACAGACAGATAGACAAACAGACAGGCAGAGACACTTTTGACACTTTGATATTTTATTGTCATTACCAAAGAGAGTCTTTTGACAAGGGGGAGAGATAACAGAACAATAGACATTTGCATCTTCCTTTCCTGCAAACAAATATAGTACACTTTCATTCCTAGTG
>JADBJO010000253.1:40000-42500 GCA_016801955.1 Conus betulinus | reverse complement strand
TAAATGGTGTAAGTGTGTTTCTGTATGTTGACCCGACCCACAACATTACACACCCATACGTCATCTTCCTCCTCAAAATCCGCGACTGCGTGTTTTCCTTTTTTTAACAAGCATTGGCAATCATCCATTGAGCTGTGAAGACTGTATTACCTATTTAGCCGTGAAGACTCTATGTCACTTTTGCCATTGGCTGATGGTTACGTCAACGTCCTCCAAACTTCTGTTTCGAAATTATAATAAAGAAAATTACTGAAGCATTGGCTTCAAGTATTACAAGAAGATCTGCAATCTTCTCCGCCGGACTTCTTCACCAACATGCTGGCGTCTTGTTGGTAAGAGAAAAAGCTAATTATTGAAATAAAAAAAACGGTGGGGGAGTTAGATTTTTTTTAAGTGAAAAACACACACACACACACACACACACACACACACACACACACACACACACACACACACACACACACGATTCAAAGATCAAAGATTCAAAGATTTAATCCTGTGACCCCTTTTGGGGCATGGAGGACTTGAAACAAAATAAACAAACGTAAATGAAACACATCCAACATCCCAAAGATTTTCCTGATAATTAACACACTGGATATAATATTACACAACTTTACTTAGTTTTAAAAAAACTTCGCTAAGTTTAGCAACACTTTTTTTTTTAATTACCACAGAGCAAACGACAATAATAGTTAAATACGGACTTTATACACATGTAAATTGCTTTGGTATAAACTTATTTTTCTAATATCATAATATTTGGTGCATTTCATTACAGAATGAAATTCGTCGCCAAGGTCATTCTGGTCGCAGTCCCCCGACAAAATCGTTTCATCATGTATTCCAAATCGTCTGCCAGTTTCGATCATGGGTTTATGATTACCACAGCGGAACCGAATGAGAGGGTATATATAAACATCAGGCAACATTTCAATATATTTTTCACGGCAAAACTCTGTTTAAAATTCCTATAAAATAAACACTTATTACTAGATTCTAAAGCATCGTTCCATGCACGTATGTAAACATCTTCTAATGAATTACGAACACGTTCTACAGATACTGTGAACAGACGAAAACTTTTGTGTGTCTCCCACACAAAGTCGAATCCTGTTTCGATAAGGATATTCCGTATACACATCAACCACCTAGATGTAAAACCCTGATTTCTGTATAAATCATATAATACTTGATACAGTCTAGATGAATATTTGTTTGTTTGTGAAAGAAAGTAAGGAAGACCGGAATTTTATCATTCGTGCATATACTTGAATTGAAACAGGATACATTCCTAGTTCTCCATATATTAGTTCTGTTTTAGTAGAACGATTTAAATGAAAAAAAGATGCTTAAAAATTTTTAAGCTGAAAACTTTCCATTAGCTTTAAATCACTATATCCCCAAATTTTCACAACCATATAAAAGTACAGGCAGGCAGAACCATTTGATTGTTATAAGTCCAGTACAATGTTTATAGGCAAATTTTGAAATCTTGCCATCTTTAGCAAAGAAAACATTGCACATTGCGCTTGGTGATACAAACTTCTTACTTCTTACATTTATAAAAAAAAAAAAAGTTCCTGTTCTGCTAAAGATTATACCTAAATATTTGAAAGTGTGTGTACTATTCCTATGGACTGGTTTTTTAACTTTAGTTTTTTTTCTAGGATTATTGCGTCCATTAAAGACTACACCCCTTTATTTTTTGCTACATTAACATTAAGCTTCCATGCGCTACAATACTCGCTTAATACATCAAAAGCATGCTGTAAACCACAAAAAGAATCTGCAATAACAACAATATCATCAGCATATAAAAGTAAAAAGTAAACTAATGTAATTAATAAATCTGAGTCAGGGAGATTTAAATCAATATTCAAGAAAGAAAGCACAGTTACGATCTGTGAGAGATAGTTCAAGATCATTCAAATACAAGAAAAAGCAAAGGTGAAAGATTTTCACCTTGACGAACACTTCTAAAACTGCCAAAATATTCAGATGACTCCCATTTATAAATATACAAGATTTTATTTGCTGATACATATTCGTAATTACTTGCAAAATCTTTCTATTTACACCTTCTTTGATAAGCTTTTGCCATATCCCTGCCTCCAAAATGAATCGAACGCTTTTGTGAAATCAACAAAAAAAAAAAAAACAATTGCTTTTTTACGACTGTTGAAAATATCAATTAAACTTTTTAAAACAAATATATGATCTGTTGTAGAATGATTTCGTCTAAAACCAGCTTGATTTTCCGAAAGTGTGTTGTTATTTCTCAATAAAATCTGTCAAACGGTTATTCAAAATTGCTGTGAATAGTTTTCCAACGCAACTCAGAAGTGTTATACCCCTATAATTGTTGCAGTCCAATTTACTACCTTTTCTTTGTATATTGGCAGAATAAGTCCACTTAACCATTCTTCTGGTATGGTCCCTGTATCAAGAACTTTATTGAAAAGTTTACAATAACTTGTTTTGAGAACTGGAATGCTTT
>JADBJO010000253.1:25000-30000 GCA_016801955.1 Conus betulinus | reverse complement strand
TTCTAATGCTTAGGTTCATGTGATCCTGTTTGTGGACAGTCATATATTATTCTAATATTTCGGGTTCATGCAGTCCTGTTTGTGGACAGCAACATTACTCTGGTGTTTGGGTCCGTTTAATCCTGTTTGGGGACAGTCACATTACTCTAATGTGTAAGATTAATCTACCCCTGTTTGAGGACAGTCATATTACTCTAATGTGTTGGGTTAATTAAGTCCCGACTGAAGACAGCTCGTCCTTCTCAATACGCCTGACAAACAGTACTATTGACAATATCATACCTTTACAAGTAAACGCAACTTCGGTGTAATGTGTAATATATAGCAAACTGGAAGAACCGTACAAAGAGAAACACACACTGAGTGAGCGTGGTGAGTAGAAAGGACGGCAGCTTCTGCTCATGCCAGTGAAGGCGCCTTGTCAGTGATACTGAACAAGGCTAAGTATCCTAGGCCTGACCAACATTTTAAGTCAAAGTGTAGGTTGGGCTTCCGTTATTCCTTGTCCATGAGACCCTCTTCCCAAGTAAAAAGAAAAGTTTTTGTTCCACTGTTTCGTTATCTACCGTTAAACCCTGGCAAACCGTGGCCTAGTGTAGAGTATGCGGAATTGTTGGGCATGCAATGACATTTCTTTGATGGTCCAACTTGAGACCGATAGCGGACTGAATGTTTGAAGCGGTGCATACGCATCTCGACAAAGAGCAGAGTATTCAGTGCTTTGTTTCCCAAAAGCCAGGAGAATCGGGTGCCACCGACCACCATCTGTATTGACTCTAGCAAAGCCTTCAACGTATGTATTGATTCTAGCGAAACCTTTGACGTATCTGCACACACTATAATGGAAAGTCATCATCTGATATGTGATATACCGCGCCGTGTAAATATTGGTCTCTGTCACTGAGATGACCAACGAGAACTTGGGTTGCTGTATCCAAACAGAAAATAGCTGCACCAGAAGGATCCAGGTCCTCGGTGGTGTATGTCAAGGGTGCGCTTCTCTCTCCACTTACTAGGGAACAGTAGCTGGTGTCAATGGCCGTATCGCTGACTGGCCTGGTCAACAGCCTGTCACACCTTGACTTTGCATATGATCTTGATGTCATAGAAAGCAGCGCCCAAGACAGTCAAACTCTTGTCGTTCCAGCTGACAGCACAGCAGGTGAATTGTTCACCATCAATAATCAGAAAGAAAGTAAAACAAAAGGCATGTTGGTGTGCGACTATAAGTCCTGTGCAGATGTCTCGAGGTAAAAAAAATGTTGAAGAATTGATATTGATTGCAACATGGACCATGACTTGGAAATGTATTAAGAGACTGCGAATATTTTAGGAAAGAAAACTAAAAACTAGAACAAAAGCCAAACAAAAACACACAAAAAACCTCGTCGACTCATACTCCACTCGCACATTCCCAATAGACTTTCAGCGTTGTTCTATGAATGTAACGCTTGACGCTTTGAATCCATCCAAGAACAGAATCTTCAGATCATGCACTGGAAACTAGCAGCCGTATAATATGCGCCGCATCCGGCGAAAGGATTTGCTCCCAGTGACCAAGCTAGTTAATAAGGGTATTTAATGATGATGGATGATGATGATGATGATGATGATGATGATGATGATGATAATTCTCTATTGTGGCCAGAGGTCAGAAAAGCAGCCATTCTTTATCATGCTCCACTTTCGATTGTTTTACTCCATCCATGCACTACAAGTACTCATGTCATAGGCTTGGTGCACACGATGGTCTAAACGGTCATTCTCATCAATGAAAGCAAAACCCAAATATCTCCTTCCTTAACTTTTACTGAACTAAATCAGGTATCGGTTTACTGATTTGTGGACACTTCTGGCAACCGTTAACGACGGAAGATGGCATGGTTTGGCCACATAATCCGTCACAACACCCTCTCCAAAACCATCCTTCAAGGTACCATTGAAAGCGGGCGCAGACGAGGACGGCAGAGAAAGAGCTGGTCCGACAATATAAAGGACTGGACCAAAATGGCCATGCCAGATCTCCTCAAGACAGACACTAACAGAAGAGCCTGGAGAGAAACGGCGGCTGCCTCATCACGTCCCCCCCCCCCCCCCCCCCCCCCCCCCCCCCAACGACCCCAGCGGTCAGGGGAATGACTGACTGACTGACTGACTGACATTGAATTTTCCCAGCTATGAAAGTCCGACTCCACGGGTTCCCACAACTTAACGACTGTCGGCTTTGCAGCTTGAATCTCCGACTGTACCATTTCGAAGGAAGAGTTACGACTGTTTGGGTTGAAATGACAACCATAGTCTTTAATACTGACAATGTCTGGCTTTAAACTCCAACAGAAACATTGATCATGCCTGACTATTGTTGGTTTAGGGTTACACAGAAAGAATATCAGTTTTTTACGACAGGATGAAAACACTTGATATAGAATGACAAAGCTCGAGTACTAATTGCCGTTTATCCGACAATGGTTTAGAATGACATAGAGAAGAAATATTATGGCATGGCTGACCACACACACAGACACACAAAGAGAGAGAGAGAGGAGAGAGAGAGAGAGAGAGAGAGAGTTTAACACTTTGACACTTTGATACTTTGATATTTTATTGTTATCACCAAAGATGTCTTTTGACAAGGGGGGAGGGGTAATAGAACATTTACAGCTTCCTTTCCTCGCAAACAAATAGTACACATTCACACCCAGTGTGTATCAAATCGAAGGGTAACAAAACAAATAAAACCGTAACATGTCCTCATGTGCTCACACAGGAATAATACATTAAGGTTTAAAACAACAAAACAACAACAACAGCAACAACAGCAACAACAGCAACAAAACAAAACAAAACAAAACAGGAATCGTAGGTTGACTCGACCATCCACTCAATCAAATGACGATATTGTATCTTACTGAATATCTTCCATATCCGATGAATGATATTCATTAAAATGTCTGTTATAAAACATTATCTTAAATTTGACTATCCTTCTTCATTTTGAGAAAAAGAGAGAGGAGAGAGAGAGAGAGAGAGAGAGAGAGGAGAGAAAGGGGGGTGAAATGTAGAAAAATTATTTATCTGTCATGTCTGGACTTTACAAAATGAGGTGTCATCTAGTTTATGGCTGTCACACACACACACACACACACACACACACACACACACACACACACACACACACACACACACACACACCAGAGAGAGAGAGAGAGAGAGAGAGAGAGAGAGAGAGAGAGAGAGAGTCGATCCATAGTGAGACGTATACTTTCTAAACCAGGGCATTATTTCTGGCCCCATATGACCAAGGCACAAACAGAAACGCAGACGTTGGAATCGATCTGCCCGGGTGTGTTTACAGAGTTGTTCACGGTACAGGGGGTTTCCTGTCAGAACAAATGTCCCCAGGCTGTGAACTGGAATCCGCCCTTCTCAATGAGAGAACATCGCTGCCGAGTTTCGCGACCACCGTTCTCCTTTTGAGCGAGCGCACCTTGTTTACCAACAACCCCAAGCCAAGGGCGATAGTCGATCTTCGGAAATCTGCAAGGGAGGTAATCTGTGTGTATACCTTGTTTACCAACAATCCAAGCCAGGGGCGATAGTCGATGATCGGAAATCTGCAAGGGAGGTAACCTGTGTAAGAGCTCGCGTTCGTTTTCATGGGACGGCTGCTGTTGGCGGATACGTCCAAGACAATTTTGCCCCATGAGTCAGACTAATGGTTCTACCAGAGAGAGAGAACATGTCAACACATGGGTATGAAACGATACTCCGGTCGATTTCCTGATCTTTATCCGAGCATATGATTCAAATGAAATATTTGGTTTACAATCTGTTTACTTGACCCCTAGTAAGGTAAGGCAAGGTAATGTTGCTTAGAGCCCAGCCGACCACAAAGGGCCATATCAGGGCTGTCACCGCATTGAAGTCAACTCACAAGTCATTCTTTCACACAGCCCTTTAAAATACATTTTCTGAAAACACACCCGAAATGATCTTTTAAAAAAAAATCTTTCCACTGTAAAATCTCAGATCGCTTGACCCATAAACCGAGAAACGGTAACTCTGCGCTGGAAAGACAGGCGTTATCTTCCCCTGATTTTCTCTCTTTGTTTTCCGGAACAGGTCTACTATGTCCTTGTTATGATGTTTACACACTGGTGGTACAGAGACCAGACACGCATTTCCTACAGACTGAAGATGTGTTATGACCAGACTAAGACAAGTCAGGCTCTGTGCTCGATCATGCGCAGCAGGGCAGAGGTGTTTTAAAACCAGCCCAGACCTTCACGTCATCGTGCAGGCCTTCTACGACCAACCTCTGACACATCCGTGCACCAATGTGCCCTATAGGGCAGTCTTGAACAGGAAATGAGTGCAAAACACATGTCCACCTTCCACTGTGCCCTGTAGAATAGCCTTGGGTGGGTAGTTATAGTGAGTTATATACATGCCCTCCTACACTGTACTAGTAGAATAGCCTTGCAGAGAGAGTCATGCTGAGATCATGTCCATCCGCATCCTTCAAAACAACAGCCTTCACCAGGTAGTTATAGACAGGATCATGCCCGTTCTCCCCTGTACCCGGTAGAATAGCCTGGATATAGAGTCCTGGTGAGATATATGTCCAACAGCCAGTGTGTCCTGCAGAAGAGCCTTGGACAGGGAGTCATAGTGAGGTATCTCCCTATCCTTCGCTGTCCCGTACAGGATGGCCTTAAACGGGAAGTCATGGTGAGAAATGTGCCCATCCCCCACTGGCTTTGTCGGGACGTCTTAAACAGAACATCATGGTGGGACGGACAGACTTCCAGCCTCCATTTGTACCCAGCAGGAATGTCTGGAACAGGATGCCATAGCCAGACACACAGCGTCGGCGCGGACAGCCAGCATACGCACTGACTTACATCCCGACATAGTCAGTCGTCTGATGTTCGCTGGCTAGAGTGCGCAGAATCCGACTGCAGCATTTGTCATCAAGCGCTGAATATGTGCACGCGCGC
>JADBJO010000253.1:12500-17500 GCA_016801955.1 Conus betulinus | reverse complement strand
CTTTCATGATATATAGACCCCCAAAAATGAGTCTTAGGGACAGGATTTGGCGGATGCCTGACCTGTGTATTGACCTAACGCCTTGGTCAAACCTGGATTGCGAAATGATGCGCAACAAACGCTGGGTTACGACCGTTTATGGACCAAGCACTGGGGCCAATGCTGATTCTTTACAGCGCTGAGAAAATTCTGGAGGTTTTGTGTGTGTTGCGCGCGCGAGCGCGTGAGTCGTGCGTCGCGCGCGTCGTGAGTGCGTGCGTGTAATATGGTGCGTGGTGTGTGTGTGAGAGAGAGAGAGATGTGGGTTGGAGAGAGGGCGGGGGAGAGGGGGAGAGGGGAGAGGGGGGAGAGAGAGGGGAGAGGGAGAGGGGAGAGAGGGAGGAGAGGGGAGCGAGAGGAGAGAGAGGGGGCGAGAGCAGAGCGAGAGAGAGGGCGGAGAGAGGATGTCCGGTTAGATTGGGATTTTTTCTGATGTGTGTGATGGGGATAGAGAGCGGAGAGCGGAAGCGAGAGGAGGGATGAGAGAGAAGAGGGGAGAGGGAGTGAGGAGGGAGAGGAGGAGAGTGAGGAGAGTGCGGGGATGAGGAGAGAGGGAGTGAGAGGGAGGATGGAGAGAGAGGAGAGGAGGAGAGAGAGAGAAGGGAGAGAGCGCGGGGAGATAGATGGACAGAGGAGCGAGAGGGGGGGGAGAGAGATGAGAGGAGGAGATTTAGGGGAGAGAGAGGGAGAGAGAGGGGAAGAGGAGCCAGAGAGAGCGGAGAAGGGAGAGAGAGTAGAAGAGAGGAGAGAGAGAGAGAAGAGAGGAGAGGGGACGAGACAGAGAGAGGAGAGAGAGGAGAGAGAGGGAGAGAGAGAAGAGAGAGAGAGGGAGGGGAACAGAGGAGAGAAGAGAGAGGAGAGCCTAGAGACAGACAGAAGGGGAGCGAGAGAGGGAGAAGAGAGATGGGGAGAGAGCAGGAGACGTAGAGAGAGAGGGGAGAGAGAGCGAGGATATGAGAGGAGAGAGCGAGATGAGAGGGAGAGAGAGAGAGAGAGGAGAGGAGGGGAGAGAGAGAGGGAGAGGAGGGAGGAGAGAGGGGGAGAGAGAGAGGAGGAGAGGAGGTGAGGAGAGGAAGGGAGAGAGAGACAGAGAGAACGACGAATGCTCTGGAGGAAAGGGAGATGGAGGAGTTTATGGGCAGAGGGAGAGGAGAGACACCCCTTGGAGAGGGGAGTGAGGAGCGGAAGAGAGAGAGAGCAGACAGACAGGAAAGCATGCCAACTACAGAAAAAAAAAAGAAACAGAGAGGAACCGAATTTTGTTTATGGGCAGATTATGTAAAGAAAGATGCCAACTAGAAAAAAAAAAGAAAACAATTTTGTTGTACTAGTATCTGTGAGGATCACAATGAGTATTTGATTCAAAACTTATTGCGAGTATTCTTGAAACGTAATGGCATCAAAATCGTTATGCACAGCGTTTCCTTCATGGATGCGAAAAGAGAAGCCATTCGACTTGCAGTACGATTATCAAAATAAATTGGTAATGTGATGTTTTTATGTAAAATGGAATATCATTTTACATGCAGCAGGATTATCGTAGTAATCATGTAATATGTTTCCTTTATAAAGAGATGTCATTTTACATGCGTGGGATTATCGAAGTAAAACCTGTTGATCTGATTTGTATGTATGTGTGTGTGTGTGTGTGTGTGTGTGTGTGTGTGTGTGTGTGTGTGTGTGTGTGTGTGTGTGCTTGTGTTGTGTGTGTGCTTTGTGTGTGTGTGTGTGTGTGTACATATAGATATATTACCATTTTAACAGGCAGCAAGGATTATCGTGGTAATCTGGTAATATGATTTTTTTTAGAGAGATGCCATTTTAAACATTTTGTGGGATTATCGTGGCAATCTGGTGATATGATTCTGTATATTAAAAAAATATCCGTTTTACACATTTTGTGGATTATCGTGGTAATCTGGTGATATGATTCTGTATATTAAAAAATATCCGGTTTTTGTAACATTTTGTTGGGATTATCGTGGTAATCTGGTGATATGATTCTGTATATGAAAAAAATATCCGTTTTGCATTTTGTGGGATTATCGTGGTAATCTGGTGATATGATTTTTTATACAAAAAAATCCGTTTTAACATTTTGTGGGATTATCGTGGTAATCTGGTGATATGATTTTGTATATAAAAAAATCCGTTTTACATTTGTGGGATTATCGTGGTAATCTGGTGACATGATTTTGTATGCAAAAATGTCATTTTACCTGCAGTATAATCATCGGAGTGATCTGGTTATTTTTTTTTAAAATCTCTTAACAGTTTTTGAGGGTTTCCAAATTTTGTTTTATCCATACTATGGAGCAGTCACCAAAATTTAACAGATGATCTTTTTTCTCGTTATTTAGGTTTGTTTTTTCATGCACTATTCCATTAACAACAAAAAATGTTTCCAAATGTCACAATTTCAAAAGAAAAAAAAAAAAAAAAAAAAACAAAAAAAAAAGAGAAAAAAGCAAAAAATTATCATTACCGGTAATCAAAAAATCTAAGGCCAAGAACCGCAGGTAGTATTTATGAACCCGAAACGTCACTCTACAGCATCATAAACCGAAATGTCATTTTACATGCAGTATGAAACGGAGTCATCTGGTGACTAATTCTTTACAGATCACACCCAGAGTCGAACCGCTAAAAATAAAATGCACTTCCTTCTTCCATCATCTCCCAGTACAGTCAACATCGTAACTTTTGCTGCGTATCACGTTTGAATATGATTGTACGGTCGTCAGTTCCAGAAATGCCACGTTAGGACCTTCACTAAAGTAGTCAAAACCTTCATACACTCAAATTCATCTTAAGGCCAATATCCTGTAAAAAAAAAAAAAAAAAAAAAAAATCTCAAAGGTTTTCACAAACGGAACATGCGTTTCTTTCATAAATACGCCTGTCCATTCGTGCCTGTAACAACCCCCTGTTTAAGCACTAGACAGATAATCCGTGCATCCCACATCCTGGGTTTTCTTAAAGATGATCAAAGCCATATTCTATCCAAACAGTATGAATGTCGAAAAACAGAGAATGAGAGAGAGAGAGAGAGAGGGAGGAGAGACGATGGGATGGTCGAGACTGGAGGAGAGAGAGAGGAGAGGAGAGGGAGAGAAGGGAGAGCAGAAGTAAGCAGAGACCAGACCAGAGAGAGAGAGAGAGGAAGGGGGAGGGGAGGAGGAGGGGGAGATGAGAGGAGGGGAGGCGGAGAGAGAGAGCGAAACAAAGCAGAGACAGACAGAAGGACGGCAGGCAGACAGCAGACAGACAGGCCGACGGACAGACATTCAGCATATAGGAGAAGAGAGAGGAGAGACGAGGGAGGAGGGAGGGGAGGGGAGAGGGACGATGAGGGAGAGAGAGAGGACGAGGAGGAGCTGGGAGGCGGGGAGAGAGAGAGGGAGCGAGGAGAGGGAGAGAGGGGATCGCGGGGATGCGAGAGGAGAGCTGGCAGCTGGGAGAGAGGGGGGAGTGAGGGGAGGAGAGAGAGATGGAGAGAGATGGAGGGGAGGAGAGAGAGAGAAGCGAGCAGACAGACAGACGAAGACAGCAGACAGAGAGGCCAGGACAGACAGAGCGACAGGAGACAGAGGTGAGAAGGGAGTATATGAAGAGGGGGAGACGGGGGCGGGAGGGAGGAGGGGGGGGAGGAGGGGAGGGAGAGGAAGAGGAAGCCGGCGGAGGGAGTGGATGTCGGGTGGAAATAACTCAGGAGTCCCAATTGTAGTAGATGATCAAAATACAAGTTAACCTCCTGGTTGATATTCACAGCGGCGAGGCCTAACTAAATTGAAAAATCCGTCATAAACGACAGAGCCAAGACATCTTGATCTCCCAGAGAGAGAGAGAGAGAGAGAGAGGGAGGGGGAGAGAGGAGACGAGAGATAGAGGAGGCGGAGGGGAGAGAGGCGAGAGAGAGGAGGGAGAGGCAGGAGAGTGAGGAGAATGGACGAGGGGAGAGAGAGCGAGAGGAAGAGAGAGAGGAGAGTGTACGGGGGGAGAGTCAGAGGTATGGCGAGAGAGACGAGAGAGGAGAGGAGGAGATTTGAGAAGAGCGGGACTGAGAGGGAGGAGAGATTGGAGATGGAGCGAGGAGAAGAGAGAGGAGGAAGGAGAGAAGATGAGGAGAGAGAGAGAGAGAGAGAGGGGAAGAGGGAGGAGGGAGGAGAGAGCGAGAGAGAGAGAGATTGGAGAGAGGAGAGAGGAGAGGAGGAGGACAGAGGAGGGAGGGAGAGAGGAGGATGAGGAGAGAGGGGAGAGAAGACGAGAGAGAAATTAGGGGAAAAAAAAAAGGGAAAAAGAGGAAGAATAGCACAAAGAAGAAAGAGGCAAAACTAAAGGAGAGGAAAAAGGAAAGAAAGAGAGGAGAAGAGAGAGAGATCGAGTAGGATAGGGGAGAGAGACCAGGCCTGAGAGAGACAGGGGGGAGGAGCGGGAGTCCTGGGAGGAGAGGAGGAGAAAGATCGGAGGGAACCGGAGAGAGGAGAGATGAAGGTGGAGAGAGAGGGAGGAGAGAGCGGAGGAGGAGATGAGAGAGGGAGAGACCAAGAGATGTGAGAGGAGAGGGAGGAGAGGAGAAGAGAGAGAGCGCGCAGGAGAGAGCGCGATGAGAGGGAGAGAGAAAGAGAGGACCGAGCGAGCGAGAGAGTGAGAGGAGAGGAGAGATGAATTTTCGAGGGAAATGTGAGCCCATTATCCATTGTTTCTTCGCTTTAATATTCTTTGCTTTTGAAGTGAGCGTAAATGCATAACTGATAAGGAGAGGAGAGAGAGAGGAGAGACGACAGAGAGATAGAGAGAGAGAGGAGGAGAGAGAGGAGAGAGAGCGCCACACACACACACACACCACACACACACAAACACACCAACACACACACACGCACGCACGCACGCACGCACGACGGCACGCACACACGCACACAGGCAGAGAGACAGAGGAGAGAGGGACAGGGATGCGATGA
>JADBJO010000253.1:0-7500 GCA_016801955.1 Conus betulinus | reverse complement strand
CGTCCTCCACCACAGCGAGTCAGCAGCAGCAGAAACCACCCAATGTCTGAAATCCCCACGATCTTGAAGACAGCTTGTCAGCCAGGAAAACAGCAGACAGCAACTGCGAAACATCGCCACGGTCTAGAGGACAGTTCGTCCAAGAGCAATAAACAGCAGCTTGTCCAACGTCAATAACAACAGCAAAGTGCTGGTTAAGAGGCCCCCCACCTGTCCGAGGCTAATCTGCCATTCACAGCAAAACTCACTGAACAGGTAAGCAACAGACGCGATCAGAACTATTCACCGCACACAATCATTGGCTGAGGAGGCAACAGGTGTTGACGGAGCTGTCGCAGCACGCACGCAGTCATTTTCGCAGAAATGGCGACAAATGCTTACGGAACTATTCGCCTCACAGTTAATGGCGCACGAGACGATCGTAATGGTTAGGAACCCAAGCCACCCAGACGACAGAAATGGTCAGTTTATTTACGATGAGCACAGCACAACGATTCGGGTCATAAACAAGGCTTTAAATGTGAAATAATTTGACCTCATAGACTTCTCTGACACTGAACAGCTGATTGTCAGAATAACGACCACTTGCATAAAACCTGATGTTAACTACGGTGAAAACAGCATAATAATTTACTGTTATTTCTGGATTATTATGATGAAGACACTCCGCTCGAAGATCAACTGCGAACATTGAGTCTCCTTCTCTGGAATCGAGAGAAATTCTGCATAGGGAAAATCCGACACTCCCACACTCCGCCCCCCCAACCTTCCCTTCCCCTCCCTCCGTCTCTCTCTCTCTCTCTCTCTTTCGCTCTCTCCCCCTCCCTCTCTCTCTCTCTCCCCGTCGCTTTATCGCTGGCACTGTGCTGGAGAGACAGCAGGCAGGTGCCGACAGAGGATCGCTGGAGGTCTTCCCGGAGTGCCGGCAGGATGGAAGTGTTGGGATGCAGGCCACAGTTGGCGCCTGGCATTAGCGGCGACTCCCCACCGGTGTGCACGTGCGGTAGTTGAGGCTGGTTAGTGGCTTTGCCACTGTCCGTCTGTCTCCTCGGTCTGTCTCGTTACAGCGGCGGCATTGTGATGGCCTCCACCACCACCAGGGCTGAAGGAAGGGAGGAAAGAAAGAAGGAAGGACTAAGGGGGGGAGGGGGTGGAGGAGTGGGGTGGCGGAGGAGGAGGGCACCGTGGGAAGGAGAAAGTAATACAATGTTCTCCGCGGGGGAGAGGCCGGGTGTGTGTTTACAGAGGGGGGTGTGAAGGGGTAGGTGAGGGGTGGGGGGTGGGGGGGGGGTTGGATGGGGTCGGGATGTGGCGGAGGGGAGGAGAAATGGTGTGTCTGCCTTTTCACTGCGCTGTTTCACAGGAGTGTGAGCGGAAAGTCATAGTGGAACACTGATGTCTACGAGGGAGACGGAAGGCTAGGAGAGTATCTAGTGTGTCTAGTGTGTGTGTCTTTTGCTATACAGCAAGGGGAAAGACATACTGTTGGAAAAAATAAAAAGATGGGGATGACATGGAGAGGGGATCTGTCCCTCTGGACTCTTCAGTAGCAGCAAGAGAAAGAGATAGTGTTACAGTATTGTTAGAGGAAGGATGGGGAATATGTAGGGTGGGTATCTATCCTTCTGTGCCCTTCAATAGTAGTAGCAAAGGAAAGAGGTAGCTTTATAGTGTTGGCAGAAGAAAGATGGGAAATCGGTGGGCTGGGTAGCCATCTTTATGCGTTTTTTCAAGACAAGCAACAAGCAAAGAGGCAGTGCCTACAGTGTTATCAGTGATGGCATGGGGGAAAATATCTATTTTTTGTGTTGTTTGATAGCAGGCAAACAGTGCACGGTTGTTGTTGATGGGGGAAAGGGAGAGGAGTTCACACTTCAGAATCCTTTTACAGCAGTGAGAACTGTCAGTCAGGTGGAGGGGAAGATCAGCTTGCAGAGTTTGGCATTTCTTCCTGTCTTTAATGTCAGTTAACGGTGGGAAAAGCAACATTGCCACTTGCAGGAGCGGGGAGGGGGGGGGGGGGAGGGGGGGGGGAGGGGGCAGGGAGGGGGTAGGGAAGGTGAAGCAGGGAATACTCTGTGTGTGTGTGTGTGTGTGTGTGTGTGTGTGTGTGTGGTGTGTGTGTGTGTGTGTGTGTGTGTGTGTATGAGTGTGTGCGTGTGTCTGTGTGTTTAATGTAGTAATGGAAAAGACAAAAGTGGTTGTTTCTATGTTGTCACAGTGTTGTCTCTGGGGAGAGGTTGAGGCGTCTCTCTCTTTCTCTCTCTCTCTCTCTCTCTCTCTCTCTCTCTCTCTCTCTCTCTCTCTCTCTCTCTCTCTTGTGTCTCTCTAATATTAGTGTTCTTTGTAATATTAAGACTGCGGAAGGCCACACCAGAACAGTGCTGGCAGTGGGATATAAAGAAAAGAGGCAGGAGAGAAGCTCCATCTGTCGCTGTGTTTGTACACAGCACTGGGGGAAAGAAGTTGTACTGTTCAGCGGCAGCAGAGGAGGTCAAGAGTATACCTTGTCGCGCTGTTTATCATCAGTGAGTATATGTGTGCGGAAAGCGCATGGAGCGGGGGAAGGGGGGGGGGGGGGGGGGAGGGAGAAAAGATGGTTTTTGTCAATAGGGGGAAGGAGACAATTGTAGTAGTAGTAGTAGTAGTAGCAGCAGCAGCAGCAGTAGTAGTAGCAATAGTAGTAGTTGCAGCAGTGGTGGTGGTGGTGGTGGCAGTAGTAGTAGTAGCAGTAGTAGTAGTAGTAGCAGTAGTAGTAGTAGTAGTAGTAGTAGTAGTAGTAGTAGTAGTGTAGTAATAGTAGTAGCAGCAACAGCAGGAGCAGAAACAGTAGTAGTAGCAGTAGTAGATGCAGCAGCAGCAGCAGCAGCAGTAGTAGTAGTAGTATAATAGAAGCACAGCAGCTGGAGCAGTTGTTGTTTTTTTTTATTGCTGTTGTTGTTGTTGTTGTTGTTGTTGATGTTGTGTTGTTCTCTTCCTCCTCCTCCTCCTCCTCCTCCTCCTCCTCCTCCTCCTCCTCTCTCCTCCTCCTCCTCCTCCTCCTCTCTTCTTCTTCTTCTTCTTCTTCTTCTTTCTTCTTCTCTCTCTTCTTCTTGTTCTTCTTCTGTCGTCATGTGTTGTTGTGTTGTTGTTGTTGTATTAGTAGTGGTAGCAGTGGTATTGATTTCAAAGGCCAGTTCTACCTTTGGCAGTCTCAAATAGCGGGAAAAAAAATCACCGTGTACAAAACAGACCTGTAGCTCTGAGTGCTCTCCTCTGCCGCTGTGAAACTTGAACCACTGACTGCCGACACATCCCACAACTCGAACAGTTCCATCAAGTACGATGCTTGCGCAAAGATCTGCAGCATCAAACAGCAAGATAGGGTGTCCAACCTACAGGTCCGGAAGAAGTGGGGCCTACCCAGTATCGAGTGTATACTCATCAAAAGCCAGCCCCGATGGACTGGACACGTTGTCTGTATGGAGGACAGCAGAGTTCTAAAGATGCTGCTCTATGGACAAATGAAGGAGGGGGAGGGAGCAATGCGACCAAGAAAGGCCTTTCAAAGACACAAAGACACCTTGAAGGCCAACCTCAGAGAGGCTGCAACATCGAAACTGCTTCTTGGGGAAAATGTCGCCCTTGAAAGAACGCAGTAGAAAGCAACGGTGTATCCAGGGCACAAGACTTTCGAGCCCAACAGTGCAGCCACCATCCAGGAAACGAGGAATCGGAGAAAACGGGGCCCAACCTTGCAGGACTCCATACTACGCAGTGTCTGTGGGCGACTTTGTGCCTCAGGAATTGGTCTTCATTCACACATGCGGATCCGTATCAGCAGATAACCTACCTGCTGATCCGTCGGACACGACGGAGAATCCATCAGTAGCAGTGTTGTTGTTCTTGTGTTATATAATTTCACAGGTAAAATTCTCACTAAAACTCACACCGCGCCTCAACAAAACGACGTCAACCGGATGATTTGAATAAAATGAATACTAAAACAAGTTGAACGTCTATTTCCCACAGGGACAACTTTAATATCCAAGCTTTGTCACAAAGAGATGGCCATGGCTGGAATCTTTATCCTTGGATCTTAGCTCTCTCTCACTCTCTCTCTCTCTCTCTCTCTCTCTCTCTCTCTCTCTCTGTGTGTGTGTGTGTGTGTGTGTGTGTGTGTGTGTGTGTGTGTGTGTGTGTGTGTGTGTGTGTGTGTGTGTGTGTGACAAGTACAGTGTTTACATCCCGCCGGCAGTTTTTTCTTTTTTAATAGGCACTCCTCGTTCGATCACGTAAGTATCTTAATGTCTGTGATAAACGGCTGTCGAAAAGGGAAGTGCAGAAGCAGATTTATGTTGTGGTGGTAGACAAGGCCGACCTGGCCCCTGGGGTAACATGCAACATGCAACAAGGACAGCTATAGCAAACATTGGCCACAAAAACGGTCGAGTACGAATGCATGGATAAATGGCTGGCAAGGGACGTAACTTCTGGATTTTTTTTTTTTTTTTTTTTTGACCTGAGAAAACGCTTGGCATAACTTGAAAATCGCTGTTTTGAATGGAGTTTTTTGAGTACTGCTTATATCTTAATGATTTTTTAAAGGATTCTTACAGTTAACATCAACATGTATTTTGTGCTGAATACTTTCACAGTTTTATTGCAGCAAATGAAATAAGTTCCGGTTGCTGCTGTCTGGAGTGGCACGTCTTCATCTGTCCGTGGGCAGGGGTGGTTGGGTCTGTGGGGTGTGCTCGACAGCTGGAGGGTGTTTTTCGCCGGTGGGCTCTGCAGTCATGAAATACGGGCTGGTACACCCATGGGGATGCTACTTTAAGGCTGTTATGAGTTGCATCCTGTAGTCTGATTTACCTCTGTTCAGGAGCAGTTATGTCCCTTGATATCTTAATGGAGTGTCCTGCGCGTGCCTGTACCCATCGTCAACACAGCGCAGCCCTCCAAGGGTGGTACAGGACTGCTCTAAAGGCAGGTGAAGACAGTGGAGAGAAAATGAATGGTTGTCACTAAGAGTCTGGAATGGAGTTTTGAACAAAGTGGTTGTTATGAGGTGTACCGCACATTGATTTTTTTTTACAGCCAGATTTTCTTTGGTTCTTTCTTTCTTGTGAGAACGTTAGATAGACACAATTCTGTCTGTCTTTCTTTCTTCTTTTTTTTCTTCTTTTTGTGCGAGAAACGTCAGATCGACAAAACTGTTCAACCCGTTTTGGTTTAAGTTCGACTTAAAATAAATGGTCTTAGAATGAACAAGAAGGAGGTAAATGCTTCTGCAAATTTATCCCCCCTTTTTTTCTTATAAATCAAAAAGAAGTCAAATACATTTTATTAAAATAATGTGGGCGATACACGATCAACTAAAAATGCCCATCAACGCACAACACAAAATCATATCTCCCCCCTTTCGCTGCAAAGTAAGGTGTGGGGAGAAAATGTTGCTGGTGTATCATTATCACAGTCTAAAATAACACAGAGGAATTCTGCAAATGTTGTTTTGATGCCCACAGAGCAAAACAAAAAAAGCCTTGTCCAACTGCAAAAACTGCCAAACTTCCACCCGGCGCTGGAAAAAAGATGAATTTAAAAGATGGAAAAAAAGCCGACTTCATTCGTTTCTCGAAAAAAGTATTATTGCGCTACGAGAAGCTTAGCTGGTTTAAGCGCCGGAAGAATCGGCCTACGTGCTGGGGCTGGTTCGAATCTCCGCCGGGCTGTTTGCATTTCGCGGAGGGGGCGGGGTTGGGTGGTGGGGTGGGGGCTATACTACTGGTTTTTTTTTTAACCTGGATTAAGTAATTTTTGATGCAGACTCCCAAAGCTTTTCGAATGAGACCCAACTGGGGTGCCACGCGTGTACACATGTATAACATGAAAAATCTTGCGCGCATGTTAAATCCAATTCCGTTTTCCGAAGGACATGCAGTTGCGTGCCCGTAGAAACGGGATGGATAAATATGAACAATGCACAACAGTGAAATAATTCAAGAAGAAAACTTAATGCTATTTGTTTTTCTTACTAAAGTAGCAACTCCCATGGAAGCTGGTAATACGCTTGGAGATAGATAGGTATATTTATATATATAACCAATTGTATGTTTGCATGTGTACATAGACACATACATCTATGCTGTCTAGATGGGTTCATACATACTCATCTATGCTGATTTATGTACATAGGAGTGCATTTATGCGTAAATGCGTGGGGAAAAAATCAATGAAAAACAATGCCAGACCTACCCTTAGATACAGAATCCATTTTGCACTTAGCACTCCACCTTCGTAAAACTGAAACGACGAAGCGCGGGAATTAGCTTTTATATGCAAAACGATTCGGATCTTCCAATGCAATTCTGTAACCAATCAGAACTTTCCAGCGAAGGTCTGCAGCCAATCAGTGCAGCGGTACCTTTGCAGACGAAATGCGGCGGGAAGCACGTGGGTTTGTCGTCTGCAAGTTCTGTCGCTCCCAATCTCCACAGGGCCCATGTCGTCTGCTGTCTGGTTTTGTTGTTTTTTTTTTTTTTGGGGGGGGGGGGGGCGGTGTGTCTTTTTTTGTAAGTGTTGTGTGTGGTGTGTGTGTGTGTCTTGTCGTAAGGCAGGCAGCCAATGGATTTGAAGATTTTGCGCGGGGAACTAACTGTCGGTCTGGGCACACACACACACACACACACACACACACTTCAAGTGTAGTAGGTGCTTGAGAGACAGAGGGAGAGAGAGAGAGGATGGGGATGGAGGTGAAGGGAGGTGGCGGGTGTCGTTACCTGGCGTGCACCAACTTGTCCCCCCCATGAAGGGGTTATGAGTAAAGCCCAGTCCTCCCTACTCAGGGTCGGGTCCACCACAAAACTAGGGGTATCTGGTATCTGCGTCATATCAAGCTCCCGGCACATGTCGGGACGGACGAGCGGAGGGGGTGAGAATGAGGGCTGGGGGGGGGGGGGGGGGGGGGGGATTAGGTCGGCTCTCCTGAGCGCCGGTCTCCCCCGCTGGTCAGATTGCAAAAAACGAGGGCCTCCATATCTTCTTCTGAACCCTCCCTGGGATTTCTGAACTCTCCTTTCCCCTTACCTACCTGGTAGGTAAAGAAAATGTTTCGAATTATTTGAGATGAGGAGGAAATCCCCGCTCCCTCCCTTCCTCCCTCCACACCACTCTGTTCGACATGATTTTTTTTTTTTTTAAGGGAAAATCCACTCCCCGTTCTCCATCTACTCTCATCGCCTGCTTTTACAACAGTTTTAGGAGAGAACCCACCCCGGATCTACGAGCCCACGTCCCTATGTCCTCTGTCTCTGGGCCTTGGATCTAGCGGTGTTATTGATACATGACCCCCCCCCCCCCCCCCCCCCGTACTTATGAGCCCACGTCTCTCTACGTCCCTCCCGTCTCTGTGCTTGGGATTATTGATACATGAGGGGCATTACTCGATATGGACCCCGTCTGTATCTTTCCGCCAATCTATGTGCCGCCACCACCCCCACCCCCCCTCCCTGCCTC
>JADBJO010000252.1:860000-871631 GCA_016801955.1 Conus betulinus | reverse complement strand
TATCCTCCCCGCTCCACCACCCTCACCACCATCCCGCCCCTGCCTCCCAGCTCCCACCCCACCCCCACCTTCTCCCAGCCTCACCCCTCCCCCCTCACCTCCCCGCCCCGCCCTTTGCCCTCCTAGCCGCCGTGTGTTTGGGGCTGTGAACCGAACCGCCCCTATTCAGCCCGTGTCCTCTTAGCTGTTCTGTAATAGTGAAAATAAGTCAGTAAATGCTGGGACCGTTGGAGGCTGACAGCTTTTTTATGGTGTGCTTTGTGATGATGAGTGTGGTGAAATAAGCATCATTCGCATTGCCCAGTGACCAAACTGCGCAGTCTGCATTCCTGGGCGTGTGGAGCTGAGCTTCGATAATGGGGAGATCATTGCTCCCTGACTGTCACTGGCGGCCTGAGAGCCGCTCATCCAGTCTCTCGCTCTCTCTCTGTATATATATATCTCTCCTCTCTATAAGTATATAATGGGTGTGTGTGTGTGTGTGTGTGTGTGTGTGTGTGTGTGTGTGTTTGTGTGTTGTTTCTCTTTCCTCCTCTCTCTGTCTATCCTCTGTCCTCTGTCTGTCTGTCTCCTTCTCTCTATTGTCTAACCGTAGGTGTGTATGAGAGAGAGAGAGTTGTGGTGTGTGCGCGGTGTGCGCACGCGCGCGCGCGTGTGTTTGTGTGTGTGTGTTGTGGTGTGTGTGTGTGTGTGTGTGTGTGGCTTGTGTGTGTGTGTGTGTGTGTGAATTAACTGGTCACGAGCAAATCTACCAAACCAGCGGTTTGTAGGGCATCCTAATGATGGAAAAGGACCAAGTTTCCAATCAGCTGAAACCCAAACAAGTCACGGCTCTTCTCGGGAGCCGCCTCTCTTCGACATGGAAACCAGTGAGATGATGACTAATTACCATCATCATCATCGTCAACATCGTGAACCAGACACTGACATATCCGGAAAGCAATATCGTGTCTGGCTGGTTCCTGTTTACGGCCCACAAGCATCACCTCTCGGCCCTTGCCCCTACTCTCCCCTCACCAAAGTCTGTAATGCCATCACCCTAGGTCTGTGTCTGTCTGTCTGTCTGTCGGTCGGTCGGTCTTTCTGTCGGTTCTCGTGTCGTGATTGCTGCTCTTCGAGGGTGCGGTTTCATATGCATCTAGCTGTCTTGTGGCTGTTCGAGATGCAAACTCTTCTTCAACGTATGTTTGAGAGAGACGAGCGAGATGAGAGAGAAGAGAGAGAGAGCGAGAGAGATCTACCTTCTATCCTATATTAATTATGTTACTTTGTCCTAGCACCACATTGCGAAGGTGGTGAGGCCCGTTTGAAATCGATTTACTTTTTTTGTTTTCGGCTGCAAATTTCCAAAGAACTGCCCTCTTTCTTTCAAATCGCTTCACAAAAAATTTGATACATATCTAATCATGCAAGACTATAGCGTGAACTTCAAAACATTGTTCCGCCCTGGGAAAAGGTAGATCTACACAAAGTGCCAATTTCCCTTATCGTCTCATATATAGTAGCGAAAAAGTCGAAATCGTGGACTTCGCCACGGAAAAGTTGACAGATAATGATGCCCAAGCTTCCCCCTTTTTTTACGGCTGTGCAGGCGGACCCGTCAAATAAAGAGATGGGACTGCCTTGGATACCAAGACAGCGTCGTCGAAGCATAGACCCCTAAGAATAGAAATCTTTCCTAAAACTGCATGAAAGTCACAAACGACTACCAAATGCAGAGCAAAATGACAAACAAAGCGCACGGTGTTCAGAGTTTTGTCGTGACCTGAGTTGGCATCATTTGAGAGTTCGCTAGGCATAGGCTGTTAGATTGACCAGACACGAAGTTATGAAACCACTGAAACCTTTACTGGGCTTCCCACTTAAAAAAAAAAACAAAAAAAAAAAAAAACGGGAAAAGCTAGTGAATGGGTTAATTTTGTCGGGACCAAAGGCCAACAAGAAAAAACTTTTTAGTCTTGATGATCAAAATTATTTTTACACCGGATCGAAGTGGAGGCAGTTATCGTCAAAGAACAGCGGTAGCATCACTTCTAACCGTCAAACAAGCGTAGTGCTGGACCAGGGAACCCGAAGAAGCTTGACAACCTTCAGTAGTTCGCTTCATGTGGTAATTTTCCGAGTTTGCCAAGATTATGGTTTCAGACACACACCAGCAGTCCTTAATTCTCGGCAATGGGAGAAGGGCAAAACGTACGTTTCACGAGATGAGAAGATTATCAACAACTGACCCTGACCATTGTAAGCTGACAACAAGGCGATAACACCACTCTACAACCAGGCTCTGCCCATTCGTCACTTGTGGGAACGAAAGCTACTGGGAAGCATCAATTTCCGGTGAGCAGGCAGGAAGCCTATTGGGTTAAATGCAGAGTACCCATGATCGTTACCCTGCCTGTACGACAAACAGACTTCATGACACACTGCCATCCCAGAAATACACTAGGCACAGCTATGATATCAGGTCTGAAGTGGGGAATAAATAGTACACTGATATCAATGTCACTGGTTCGCTAATGTGACAGTGGTCGTTCATATGTGCAAACCCTCACACAAGCTGAAAACGCAATGCTAGTGTGCGTTCCGAAGGTCGCGTATGTACCTATCCAGTTCTGATAAGAGAATATCTTTATTCCGGAGGATCGGAGTTAACATTTGGGAAAGTCAAGGCAAACTAATCCCACTAGCCACCGTTCTAGCCACCACACTCAACAAAACCAACAAACACAACAAAAAAACTAAAAAAAAAAAACAAACAAAACCAATACAACAACACCAACACAACAAAAAAAAAACAACAAAACAAAAAACACACCACACCACAGACCAACGAAACAACAAACAAAAAAACCACAAAAGCACAAAAAACCACCAACAACAACGAAACAGACAAAAAACAAACACAAAAAACCACCTAAACCAAAAAAACAAAAAACAAAAACAAAAAACACAAACAGAAACAACAAAGACCCACAAAACCACGAAATCAAAAAAACAACAAACCAAAAAACACACAGCAAAGCTCAAACAAGAAAACAAAGCACAAAAATCAACAAAAACAACAAACAAACACATCAAAAAAAAAAAATCTCAATCACAAATCACAAAATCCAAACAACAACCAAATCAAATACATCACACAACAAACAAACCAGTCACAAACAAAACAAAAAACAACAACAAACAAAAAAAACTCATGACAAAAACAACAACAACACAAACAACATCAAACAACACAATCAACTCACAACCAACAACAACAACACAAACAAAAAAAACCACAAATCAAAACAAACAAAACAACACACAAAAACCACAAAAACCAACACCACAAACAAACAATCAAACAAAACACAAACACAAATCAAGCCAGCAAAATCAAAACAATAACAAACAACCAAACAACACAAACAAATCACAAAAAAACAAACAAAAACAAAACAAAACGCAAATCACTCAAAAAAACAAAAAACAACAAAAACCACACAAATCAACCACACAAAACAACACAACAATCACAACAATACATCAACACAACAAAAACACATCAAAAACACTCACAAAACAAAAACAAACACACAACAAACAAACAAACAACACAACCCAAAACAACATCAACAAACAAACAAACACACACCAAAAACATCATCACAATTCACAATCACCACAAACAACAAATCCAAAAACCCAAAACATCACACAACCAACACGATCAACACAAAACAAAAACACCCAAACAAAACAAAAAAAACAACACCACAACAAGCACACAACAAAAACACATGTGCAACTCAAGCACCCACGTCCCAACAATGCAAAAAAAAAACAGACAAAGCCACAACCCAACAAACAAACACACAAAAAAAACACGGGAAAAAAAATTTTTTACAAAACAAATAATTATTTCAAAAACACAAACAAATAAAACAACATATCACAAAAAAAATAACAAACTGTGTGATTGTTAACAATACAACACAACAACAAAAACATGTGTAACAACCAACAACATAACCACAAAAACATCAAACAAAAGCATCAATCAACAAACACGACAACACACAAAACAACACCCAACAACAAAACCAACACAAAAAAAAAACACACAAACAAAAAAAAAGACACAAAAACAACAATAAACTCACAAAACGCACAAACAAACCCACAACCAAACAAAACACAAAAACAAAAAAACACCACCACAAAAAACAAAACACAAAACACAAAAAACAAAATAAGAGAAACAGAACCCAAAACAAAAACCAAAATCAAACAAAAAATGCACCACCCGCAGACTGCCCCCCCCAAAACACCCCCCGCCCCCCACGTGTGCGTGCGATGGGAGCCCCAACTATACTGAAGATGTTGGTTTCACTTCTGTGTCTTGCTATCACCTATAGGCCTAATCCCAGTGTGTGTGTGTACGTGTGAGTGTGTGCGTGTGCGCACGCGCGCGTATGTGTGGTGTGTGTGTGTGTGTGTGTGTGTGTGTGAATAATTGGGTCAGAATAATTTTCTTCAATGTAAACACAAGGACAAAGGATATGCAGGGTATTGATAGAATTGAGAATGATTTCTGGAGAGACATATTTGCATTTTCTAGACAACAAAACTATAAGTAAACAAAGTGAAATAAACAGTGGTAATTTCCAGTCACAGCTTCTCTTCAACAACTCTCTCATTAAATACAAAAATAAAGTAATATTCTTTCCAAACTGGCACAATGCAGGAATTGAACAGATGAAAGATATAATCCATCAGAATGAACATAGATTTCTGTCTCTTGAGGAAGTACAGAACATGGGTTGGGCAAAGCAAGGCTAATATTATTTTTGAATATAATGCCCTTATTAACTCTATTCCCAAAGAGTGGATTCAATGGATAGAGAGAGGAGATCCTTGCTCAAGCTGGCTTGATTGTGATGCAAAACATCTCAATACAAAGCCAAAAACATCAGGAAAATGTTATCCAAAGACAACGTAACAAATTTACCAACGGCCCATTATTTCTGGGAAAGGAAATTTTTTACACCCTAGACAAACAGGCCTGGTCTAGGGCTAAAGAAACCACCAAAGAAGTGCGACTTAGAGTCCTTCACTGGAAAGTGTTACATAATATTTACCCTACTAATATAATGTTAAAACAAAATGAAAATACGAGAAAATAATCAGTGTTCATATTGTGTTGATAAGGTGGATTTTATTGAACATTTTTTCTATAATTGTCCAGTTGTAAAGAATTTTTTGGGATTTCATTGAGCAAAAAATTTATGTAGACACAAATGTTAAGCTGACGTTGTCAGTCACTGATGTTCTGTTTGGTGTGAACAGTTCATTCTGCCCACGTGGAAAATATGTATACATAAACCTCATTCTACTGGTTGGGAAAATGTCCATAAGTATTTTTTAAAAAGACACGGTCTGCATTCTCATTGCAATCAATCTTTGAAAAAGAATTCAACGTAAGGAGCTAGTTTATATCTCACTTCATCTTCAAGCTTCATCCGACCGTCCGTCCACTAGCCCCCCCCCCCCCCCCCCCCCCCCCCCCCCCCCCTCCGCCTTCTCCGGCGCTCGCTGTCCTTTTTCTCTGCCTTCTTTTTTTCTCTTTTGGCCTGTGTCGGTTCACTAGTAGCTGGCTTTCTCTCTCTTATATAGCTAGTTATAATCACTTTCAGGTCATGTTTCCAAGTTTTAAGTAATCATTTCATTCATTCTTTCTTTCATTTATTAACATTTTCGTTTCCTTTCGGGGGATGGGGTGGGGTGGCGGAGGATCGTGATTCACTGTATCTGTGCCTATTCTTTCTAGAACTATGTATATTCGCGGATAGGATTTATTAACATGTATATGCTTTTGACTATTGACTAATGATCTCGTAGGCCGCAGATTGGTGCGCGCGCGCGCGCGCACGCGCATACACGCACACAAGCACACGTACACACAATCACACACACACACACACACACACACACACACACACACACACACACACTCACACTCATTGATACTTGTCCCCCCCGATGGTCCTTCCTCACGTCCTCCTTGCAGCTCCATCCCCCCCCCCCCCCCCCCCCCCCCCCCCCCCCCCCCCCCGCCAATGTTTCATCATTTCTTTTTCATCGTGAGGATGGCGTTTGTGAGGAACTGGCAGGTGCAAGACTACTTATAATTGTAGTACACAAAATTTATTAATCCTTTCGTTCCATGTTCGCTCGTTCCTTCGGTCATTCTTGGATATTTTCGTTTTTCGTTCCAAGGAGGGCTTTAGGGGAACGTTTGGACGCACGGGAGAGATCGGAGGAGGCGAAAGGAAATCTTTGTTTCATTTAGTCTTTTCAACCTGGTCACAATTAGGCCGGAAGATTATCGTGTTTCACATTTGTTTACAGCTGTACATTTATCTTGATATTTCGTTTGTTTGTACACAGCAACGAATTATTTTCTGTTTTTTTGCCTTCTCGCCTTCTTCATCTTCCTTTTTCTTCCTTCCTTTTTTTCTTCTTTTTCTCTGTTGGTCCTTTTTGTTGTTTTTGTTTTATTTTGTTTTGTCTTTGTTGTTGTTGTTGACTTGTGTGTGTGTGTGTGTGTGTGTGTGTGTGTGTGTGTGTGTGTGTGTGTGTTGTTTTTGTATAAGCAGACATCATCAGAATGAGTGTGCCAGTACACCACACATTAGAACATTACACAACCCAGACACATTGTATCAAATGCCCAAATACTAAAATCACCAAAAGTTTGTCCATTTTGAGAGAGAACATACAGACTATGCATGGTGTGTAGAGACTGGTTGCAAAAGAGAGGAAAAAAACAAACAAAAAGAAAAAAAAAAAAAAACAAAAACAAACCTAGTCGTGGAAATTGAATTTTTTTTTTTTTTTTTTTTTTTTTTTCCGCTTTTTGTTTTTTTTTGGCAGATGAAGAGGACAGTGTGATGCACCAAAAAATGAACAGGTGGATTTTGGCCTTAGGAGGAGGAAAAAAAAAAAAAAAAAAAAAAAAAAATGGCCGCCTTAGGTGCTCCATTGATCCGACAACTGATGCCTCAAAAAAAAAAAAAAAAAAAAAAAAAAAAAAAAGCTGCTGCATCAAACTTAATGTAATGAACAAAGCAAGTCTTCTATTGTTTAAGTTTTAAGAGACTTTGGACCGGCTGCAAACTGACTAAACACATTCGTATTCAAGCATCAAATAAGGACGAAAGTCATTTGAAGGATAAAGCTTCGGACATAATATGGTTGGCAAACCTGGCTTTTCTTTGACACTCTCTTGTCTTCAAGCGTTTTTTTCTCTCGCCGTCCAGTTCTCTTTCTGCCTTCGATCGAAGTGAACTTTTCTTCTTCTTCTTCTTTTTTAAGGAAATAAAAAAAGTTCTACGAATGCCAAATGAATACACAAGTTTCTATCTCTCAACCCCTCCGGCTTTAGATCCAAATAAAGGGAGCCATCTTTATGTATACGAGAATCTCGCGGCTGTCTCTACTGACTGGCGCATGCGCAGACTATGAGCGGTATTCGTTATGGCAGTACAAACTGGTAATACCATAAATATCAATATGAGTAGAGAAAGATAGCCTACAATATATCCGAAGGGTGTATGACTGTACCGGTATACTGATTGTGGACAAAGGGTCTGAAATGTGTGTGTGTGTGTGTGTGCGCGCGCGCGCGCGCGCGTGCGTGCATACACGCGTGCGTGCGTGCGTTTGAGTGAGGGGGAGGGGTGGAAGAGGGAGAGTGCATATCAGCAGCTTGGTTTTTTAAGACAGTGAGAAGCAGACTGGTGCGCCCATGTTCAAGCCAATGAGCTAGTCCTTGGTGGGTAAGGCGCCATTGGGGGATATGTCCACCACGTCAAGCAGCTATTGCGCTATGCGTTTTCAAGATGAAAGTGAAACGTTAATGTCTTAGTTAAAATTCTATCATTCAAATGTCTCTCACCGGCAGAAAATACCTAACAATAAGTAAAGATGACGGGTCACGTTGAACTATTCAAACAGATGAACAAAATTAAAAAAAGAGTTGAAAATAAAGAATAGTTATCTTTAAGATTTAAACACACTCGCAACGTCTATAGACAAGAAACACTATCATCAGAAATTACAGAGCTGGCATACTGCTTTCAGAGAGTGCCAGATCACAAACATTAAATGCACGGAACCACTGCTAACACACACACACACACACACACACACACACACACACACACACACACACACACACACGAACTCATTAATTCGGCACTAAATATCGATAACTGTCTACCAAGATAGAAGAGCTGTTCTATTTTGAGACTAGGGATTATGAAGGCTGCTCCCGTGTTATCATTGTATAGCACTGAGCCATCTGTAAAAATTTTCAAAGGTGATTGTAGTCATTTTCTAAACGACGATGGCGTTCAAAGCTTTGACGAATTAATTGCTATACTTAAGTCGTTAGATTTCATCCTAAATTTTCCAATAAATAATTCCCAAATTATGATAGGTGTTGATTTGAAAGCAGCATCCACTCGATTAAGTCTGCATGTCCTTCAGTTCGACTTGATATGGTATTAGAAATTCATCATTTCATTCATCTTTTATCCACGAAAGGCATTACTGCTACTTTTGTTGGGATCCCCTCTCATTGTGGTATTGTACCCAACGAGCGCGTAGATCAAACTTGCAAAAAAAGCAGCTCAAAATATCAGTTACGCAATACCACTTAACATTCCTTTAGATTTGAAAGAATGTTTTTCAATATAAAATTCAACGTCAAGGGAAAAAGCTAAAACATTACTGATGAACTCAGACGTCCAATATTATCACAACTGTGTAAAGTTTAGTGATGGGTACAAGGGGAAAACGTACAAACAAGTCTCTTTCTCGTCTAGGGAGATTGAAAGCTTAATCCATAGATTTCGTTTGAACGCATTGAAAACGAAATATTGTCATAACGTTAAATGTATGTGTGGGGAAACCTTAAGTATCAGTCATTTACTAATGCAATGCCCAAGAGCAAGAGAACTCCTTACAAATTCGGCTATTGATGGTTACACTGATGGATCGACTTCCTTACCCTTACCAAGTATTTTAAACAGTTCTTGTGTTCTTGAGTCAGTTTGCAAATGTTTGTTAAGTAGTTCAATTGGCCTTTATCTTTAGATCTTATTTCTACACAATTACATAATTTTGTTTTGATTAAATGGTAGAGGGAGGGAGGGGAGGGGGGGGGGGGGGGGGGGGGGGTCATATTCTATCGTTAACGTATTAATACACTCAATCACTTACATACTTCATTCACACCCACACATAAAACTGTCTGAATCACTGTAGTGGAAGGACATTAAACCGACGACAACACGAACACACACACACACACACACACACACACACACACACACACACACAAGAAACAATAGACACGGTTGGTCGAGATGCAACTTTCAAACCAACATCAAATTCTTTGATAATCAGTCGAGTCTTTTTCCCGGGCGATAGTCTTTGAAAATTGTTTTTTGCCACTCATTCATCCAGTATGTTTGTGACCATATCCTTCAATTCATCACCGATTCATCAGATTTCCCGCTTGCATAATGCAATGAGCCACTGGGCCGTTTGTTGTTGTTGTTGTTTTCCCTCTTCCTCATCTGACAATGCGTTATTAAACCACATTGTATTAATCTTCTGCCGCGCATCTAATCACCAAGAGTTGCGTAGGGGATCACGAAGACGTTGAACATCTCATTCAGCAAAAGCCTTTGACGTAGCAAGCTCAACTGCTCCCTTCACGGAGCATGGGACCACAAAGGGAAGGAACTCTTCCCAGGAAAAAAAAAAAAGGATAGTGGACCCAAACATCAAGCCGCTGGGTAGGGATATGTTACGAGTCAATACACTGTCCAGATTAATCTGATGTTAAAACTATTCACCATTATCCAGTCAAATGGCAGGTCTGCTGGTTCGTGATAGGAAGGTTTGAAATGGAGCTGTATTTCCACAAACGGATAATTATCAAAATACTGAGGAAGTTAGTTATATGCTAATTCATTCCCGGGCCAGTTACAAGTCGAAGTTTTCTCTCGTATTGTGCTTTATTTCTAACAAATTAAACTTTCAGAATCTGAAGGAAAAAACACGCACACACACACACTGCACGTGCAGTCGTTTTAACCGAGGACAGACCTCACCCTCCCGATTTCCGCGCACGCACGGAAAGAACCGACTTAGCGAACAGTCACAGCACATTCTATGCATAAGCATAGTTCTCCCTATTTTCTCATTCACCGGGTTTACTTGACAGAACATCTCTCTGCATGGTCGCATGTATACGGAACACACGGGAGAACATCAATAATTAGAGTATTGAACAGTCGAAGGCAATGAAAGAAGAGATTGTGAGTTTGTGTGTGTGTGTGTGTGTGTGTGGTGTGGGGGTGGGGTGGTGGTTGAGAGTAGGGAAAGAAGGGAGTGGGAGGGGGAATGAGGAGAAGCCATGCTCAACGTGCAAATTAGACGCCGAACCACACTGATATGGCAAATTTAGAAAAAAATGTTTAACGTTTACTAAATAAAAACTGTTGGGGAGGGGAGCAGGGAAGGGGCACACACACACACACACACACACACACACACACACACACTCACACTGTTTTCAGTCAGTCAACAACGGATGACGATCAGAAGCCTCAACAGGCATGCAGAACACAGGGTTTGTGTTTCACGTGAAGCAGAGATTGCAGCGAACATAAGGAGTGGTGTTTCGTTTCACTGGGCTCGTTCAGATTTTGCCGTGTCCTCCTACATTTTATCAGAAGTGCGGTACTGCTAGCCAGCAACAGCTCATCTTTGGTAATGGAAAAAAAATCAACATAATATATCGACACATGTCTGTAAAATAGAGACTGTAGTATGCTACGGTCTAAATAGGTAAACAATGGAAATCAGGAGACCTGTGATCGCATTTTCTTTTGTGATGATTTATCTTCCTGCATTCATTCTAAAGGACGTCACTCCCACGTTGTTCATTCCACTTCCTTCAAACACAGCCACGCTCAGGTTAGTTCTGCCGCAGCCGCAGCACCAGCTGTTCACACACACACACATCAGATCGCTGTAAGGCAACTCTCAAATGGAGACCCTGCATTGCTGACGAACCACTTAAATGGTATTCTGTGGTGCCTGCTCTCATCCAACGTACGCGGGACTCCACATGTTAAGTCCGCACTACCCCTTCCCCTTTCATCCTTCTGCTCTCTCTCCCCCAGCCAGCCCCCCCCCCCCCCCCCCCCCCCCTCACCCCAATTCCAGTCCCCCTTCCCGCTTCCCGTCTCTCCTCGTGTTCCACACTGACAACGATTGCTTATTCGCCGAAAAGTGTAAACGTTGCCCACTGGAGATGTACATCACATCCACCAAACGACAGTCCCAGTGAACTTATCAATGCCAAAGAGTTTGGCGCGAACTCGCCATCTTTATGGTCGTGGGGAGGAGATCAAAACAAGGGTCACCATGACAGCAGGATCACAAGCTCGTGTCATTTGAGTTTCGTCTGCTTGCTGGTTTGTCATGATGATCGATGACGATGAGGATTATGAAGGTGATGTTATAGAGATTCCTGTTCAAGCAGCCATATTCTGAAACAATTTACAT
>JADBJO010000252.1:850000-855000 GCA_016801955.1 Conus betulinus | reverse complement strand
TGCCATATCGGGGCTACCTCCATGCTATGCTAAGAGCCAAGAGTTGTAACAAAAACTATGCAGCAACTTTCCAAAACTTGGATCCATCTGGAAAAGTGTTGTCACTAATGTCAGTCATGTGATATGAAAGAAGAAATCTTTACACCCAAGATACAACCCAATATTTTATTGCATGCGACATTCTTAGTCATATGTGTTACTAACTGTTAGTTCCAGCTGAAAGAGAAACATAAGTCACACTGCTACATTTGTGAGCATAAATATGCAGCATGGTACGTTGAAGTCACAAAGGATCATTTTCATATTCATAAAACTGCCATGGTGATATCTGTTGCAGAAGCTCCACAAAATGTTCAGGTGTGTCAGCTTTCAAGTTCACGCTGAAAACATGACAGATGAGACCTCCGGTGCAGATGTAGCCCTGAAGTGCGGCATGTTGCCCCTGATGTATGGCATGGTGCCCCTGATGTGCAGTGTGTTGCCCCTGATGTGCAGCCATTACCCTAGCACAGCCACAATGGAGGGAAGCCAATACCCTGAAAGACAAAGCTAAAAGACTTTAGTCCAAGGAGACCTGCAAAAAGAAGGCGTTTTGAAAACTGTGATTCCCAGCTGTGGAATGATTTCCTGCGCAGTGAAATGGAAAAAAAATCACAGTGAAATTGAAAAAAATGGTAGCGTTTTTGAAAAAATGGTAGTGAAATTGAAAAAAAAATCATAGAGACATTGAAGCAAGCAAAGGCATTTACTGCTCTAGCCAAGGTGGCAAGATTATGGCTAACAAAAAATCTGGGAACTGAAGAGCCAACCACCTCCACAGAAACTGATTAGTTTTCACTCCCTCCCTCCCTTCCTCTCCTTGCCCACAATAAAACTGAAGCTGTTTCTAGATTACCTCTCTCTCTTTCTATTTCTGATATTGACTGAAAAGGTAAAACTTTGTATGTATGTGTGATTGTGCTGAGGGGAAGAGTCCACTTAATTGTGTGCACATGTATTCATGTGTGTGTGTGTGTGTGTGTGTGTGTGTGTGTGTGTGTGTGTGAAAATTTGTTCTTAGTTTTGTTTCAATTTTTGTATGGTCAAAACACTGCTATAATTAAGACAATGTCAAAGGGTGGGGCCAAGAGGGTAGCCACTTTGAAAGTCCACAACATGAAACGAAGCTTGTTAATGCCATGTATTTTTGCTAGGTGTGTTAATAATGTCTTAAAATTTAAAAGTTGGTGTAAAACAATGCTGTTTTGCTCATGACTGTTTTTTGTGAGGGGTAAGATATAGGCCAATTATTGCAGTGAGTAGTGCATGCATGCAAGTGTCCTTTTTCCCTTCAGCATTTTTTTCTTAATTCATTTTGAAATGTTGGTGCCAAAATTGTATTTGTTGTTGATATATATATATATATATATGAAAAAGTTGAACATATGAAAAAAGTTGAACAAACATTTGTCTAATAAACATTCAACTGAGAACATGTTTGTGTGTGTTCCATGTGCTTTCACTGAAACATTCTCTTTGTCTTCTGTTGTTTACTGTTTACTCAAAAGTCAAAGCAGTGTTCAGGTTTTTACATTTGAAATCATGACAACATGAACTTATCTATTTTTACAGATAACTTCTTGTTTGCACTCTACATTACATTATTGACCACCTTGTTCATAAAATATTATATTGCAGAATCCAACATGGACACATACATAATAAATACCAACATAATACCAATGTACATAAACTGGCATGGCAGGAATCAAATACTTTAGAACTAGAAAATAAATGAACAAACTGGCAAACAGATACAGTACCTTAGAAGTATGTTGATCAACTGCAGTGTCTCTCTGCTTTACCAGCAGCAACACAAGCTCTCTCTCTCTCTCTCTCACACTCTCTCTCTCTCTCTCTCTCTCTCTCTCTCTCTGAATCAAGCACGTAGGCACACAGACATTTGCACAGGCACAAAACACATGAAACATAGCTTCACCTGCACGTTGATGGTGTGGACATTCATGCAATTCACAAAGTCGTTCTTGATGTCTGGGGAGGGAGTGCTATTGGAATGTGCGTACCAACAACACATGCCAACACTTGGGGGAAGTTGGCAATGTCGAAGAACTTTTCTTTTTGCCTGTCTGCCGATGCCTGACTTGGCCACTGTCACTGAATGAATTGTACGGGATGCAGTTGACTGACTTGAAACAGTTCTCCAACTGCGTCATGAAATGTGCCAGTAGCATAGAAACGAAGGGCTAAGCACACTTGCTGTACCTGGCAACAGTGCTCCCCTTCGATTCGGGTGTTCAGTTTCCTCGTTTATTGCGTCTATGAGACTTAAAATGTGCGCATGACGAAATCTGAACTTAGTAACAGTTCCACGTCGTCAAACGAGTCGATTGGATTATTTCGATCGCGAAACACTCGTTCCCGTCGCAAAACACGCCCGTCGCAAACTTCGCATGTACACGAACGCCGCCATATTTAACCTCTGGTTCGGAAGTTTAACGGGGGCGGGTTTAAAATAACCGCCGGTCAAGACCACCGGTTAGCCGTAACCGATGGCCATGAATGTCCGGTTTGGGAGTTAACCTCCGGTTAGAGAGTTAACCAGCGGAAGTCGGGTTTAACCTCCAGTTAAGTCTGTTCATGAATATGGCCCCAGGACAACACACACAAAGTGGTGTTCGTTCTCCGTGGCTCTTTTACACAAGGGAAGAATAAGATCTCGATTGATGTGTTGTTTATAACGATAATAAGCGCTAACAAATCAGAAAATCCAAACTTAAATCTCGTCAAGAACGTATTTTATTCGTTTATCAATACTCATTGATAAGTAAATCGGAATAGCATTGAGTCAAGATAAGTTGCCTGTATAAATCAAAAGCTCTCACTGTCGTGAAGAGAGACCTAATCATTCTTGCCACCGGCAGTTCAGTACAGAATAGATGCAGAAAACCATTGATGTCTTATATTGTCTGATTCAACCATACGTAACTAAATTCAACTTCGTACACTCTATATCTCACTTTCAATACGCATTTAAAAAAAAAATCTCTTATGTCTAAATCGTATAACGTATGCTCTTCTTTGGTGATTTTGAGTCATCCATTCGAAGAATGTTTAATCCAGTAAGAAACAAATTTTACAAGCTGCGTTGAGATATATTGAGTATCAGTCTGTTTCACCGTAGACCAACCACAAAGGAACTTCTTCAAAGCAAATGAATGAACTATTTGCGATGTATGGCAGCGTTATACAGACACCGTATTTCAGCTCCCATGTTGAGCAGCTGGTTGAACCTTGAAGTCAAGTAATTTTATCAGTAATTCAAAAGATTGATTTTCTATCTTTGACAGTGTCTACATAATGCATAGCAACTGATTTTCTAACTTTGATAGTCTCTACATAATGTGCAGCAATACTCATGGCCCTACTCGCTAAAAACCTTTACAAGCAAAAGTAAAACAAGGTTTTGTTTGAAATTATCTTCCTTAACATTCATACACATCCACAACGGGCATAACTATGCCATTAGAGATCCATCTTTTCCTAGTTCCTAGATATCCCTCTCTTTTGCCCATTAATCAACAGACGATTAAAAGCCATCGCAGGGTTTTTTTTTCCGTCCTGCATACTTCTCTTCAAGTGTGGCATTAATCTCCTACTTATGTGTCTGACACACATAGAAAAGTCTTCACCTATGAAGACGTGGAATCTTTACGTTTTAGTTCGGGTTTCAGGATTATTGTATGTCCTTGAACTTAAGCAGGTGATTACAGGAGAGTCTGGTCTAACGTTCAGACGGTGCACCCTGTCCAGCTCCACGTCTTCCGTCAGGTCCAACTTTTCTGCTAAGGGGTTCTGCAGGAGTCTCATTCTTTCGCCAAGTGAGACCTGAAAAGATGAGGTGGTTTTCGCTTGGAACGGCCCTCGAGCTCATCGATCCTCCTCTCACAATCCATCGGCTTCATCTCAGGTTATTGTTAATGTTCTTGAGGTCTTAGGGTTTTTTCTCCTTTATTTATCTTCGGTTACTTCCTGTCGCAGTTCCATCTGTTTGTTCTGCAACATTGCATTGTCGTTGCGTAAATGTTGCAAGTCCTGTCTGACCTCTGCAAACTTCGAAACAATCTCTTCTTTCATTGCCTTCATGGATGTCAGGACAACGTTGAGTGTTGGTTCCATGACTGGTTGAGAGGACTGTGACTTCTAAGGACTGACGCTCTGACATGCTGCTGCTGTCTGCCTCGTGTTGTCCTTGCTTGGGGCAAGGTAAGGTCCTGGGTTGCTTTCCAAACCACCACACTGTAAAAGTAGACTGCCCCCAGAACAATTTCGACCGGAGCAAACCAAAGGCTACACCGGATATAAACCATGGAATTATCACAATAGCGAGTCGTGCAGCCATTTTCTTCCTGGTTCGATTCAGCATGAAGCCTCTGAAAATGGATAAGAAAATTAATGTCCACAAACACAGCCAGAGACCAGCGCAGTGGAAGGCATAGCACTACTACTTTTTGTCTGCTGAGTCTTGGGCTGTACACAAGTGTAGATACAGAGACATTGACAATCACTTCTGGATCACATATTGTCCGCCTTTCCGTCCAAAATAACCGTTTACTTCCCCTTCTCCCTTCCCTTCCAGACACACACACACACACACACACACACACATACGCGCGCGCGCGCGCGCGCGTACGCACACACACACAGATCAACGGACCGACAGAATGAGACTGGGAGGAACTAGGAGAGCTTCCAACTCGTCGTATCCCCCCCCCCCCCCCCCCCCCCCCCACACACACACATACACACACACACTGGGCTCTCTCCATCCCTCCCTCCCACCCTTCCTCTCTCTCTCTCTCTTTCTCAAAACACAGCGCACTTGTCTCTTTCTCTAGAGATCTCTTGCACACACACACACACACACACACACACACACACAGTACCACCAGTCTCGGGGCCCGCATGGACGACACAGATTCAATACGACGCCAATTACCACC